>JAODGC010045444.1:0-31031 GCA_027574925.1 Ecitoglossa quadriceps | reverse complement strand
GCAATGCGCAATAATGCAATAAGTACGTGAGGTTATCCATTTTAAATCTGACAGCACTAAAGTAGTTCGCTTCGGAAGGCAACACACAGGTTGAGAAAGAAAGCTTCAGCAAAGACAAGCAAATAAGAGTGGATTGCTCTGTGTGATGTCCATTCCATTGACATGTAGTAAGACCCCGAACAATATAATTAAGCTGACAATTTATACTAAATGTAGTTCACTTCCTATTTTACTTTTATCAATAATACAAAATTATTTCTGGCGGTCAAACCTGCAATATGAAGAATAAATTAATATGCTTAGCAACACCTCATCTTTCACTACCTAGTTTCTTCAATTTGGTACGATTCCAATCTGTAGCCTGATCTTAAAAAAGCTCCTAAGAAGAAAAACAACTTTCTGCATCTGAAGCACTCATCCCGCTTACACAGCTGGGACAAATCCGAAATTTTATTTTATCAAAACATTGCGTTGTCCCCATTTGTGTTCATATATAATTTATGCAAATACTCGTAATAAAATATGTACAGAAAGGGTGGACTCTGCCGCCTCTCAAACGTATAAAAGTAAAAGCTCTCGATGAGCAGAGATTAAATGCGAAATGCGCGCGAATGAAAATGGCAACTCGACGACTTACAGTACCCGCGAGGAAGTAGGGATGAGGATGGGGGTTCGTGAGATGCGCGCACCACGCTAAATATGCCAACATATTAAATAATACATCTAATTAAACGCGGCATGCGCGTTGGCCAACTTGGCCAACTTTTCTCGCCAGTCTCGAATCTTCGCAACTTGCTCAACATACAATGTGTGAGTATTGAAATATTTACGCATTACAACTTTCTAAAGTTGAATATTTCGAAAGAAACCAGGAGCACAGATTTAAGTGCTGCAAGAAAAACAGGCACAAAGCAATGGAAAAATTGTTGCAATAAAGAATTAAACTGCAAGGGAAAATGTGGTGGAAGTTAAGACTTTGTAGCTGCACGCACGCAATCTCACCTTAGATGTTATTTATTTATTTTTATTATTTATAGCCGAGTGTGGATTATGTTTCCTTGTAACGCTTGCCGTCATTGTGATAGCTTAATTAGTCTAATGACTAATTCGTTACGAATGTAAATTTTATAAATTTAAAGCTTTGCGCTGGCTACAAGTGAAGTAGCTAAATTTATCCCGTATTTGGCGCAGGCGCAGCTTAAATGCGAGCTTTATGCCTGATTGTGCTTTACGAGTGTGTACACGTTTTGTATTTGTCGACGAGAATACGAACAATTCATGTCTGTTTTGTTCTCGGTAGAGTCCAAACTCCACCAGCCGGGGCTAGAAACCTAAATAATCTCAGGGAAGAAAAGTGAATAAAAGGTGTATGCGATGTGTTTGAACAAAGCTCATACATGAAGTAAGAAGCAAAAGGAAGATTTGTACTTTTTAATTATAGAAACGTTGGAATACTCAAATCCAACATATTTCTTATATTATCAAAGGCATTTTGGCGTTATTGTGATTTTTATCAAACATCAAGTTTGAATGTACCTTCACCCTAATTTTCCCTCCTATTGCAAGTTGCACAGTCTAATGAAAGCTTTAATATTTCCAGTACAAATGTGACTCACTTAAATATGCTCGGAATGTCTTCGTTCCTCTTATTTAAGTTAATAGTAAAGTGAATACAAGTTAGTAGTTCATAAAAATCGAATAAATTGTAAAATTCCCACAAAAAGCAAAGCACATTGTATATGAAACTGAGAAAAATTGCTAAGGTTACCCCCCTCAACTGATTTGTACCATCTCGCCACGTGTCCGATTACAGATTAAACCAAATCCTCGAGCTCCTTTAAGTCCAGCAAGTCCACCTCAAGTTTAAATTCTTCGCGAGTAGGAGGGTGAAAAGCGTGAAAATGGACGCAGGCGGATTACACGAGACGCGCTCTCGCGTATATTTCACGCGCTGACCCGATATCCATTTGTCAATAAACTTTATGATCGGAAAAACACATGGGAAGCACAAAAATCACGAGCAAATCCAACTTAGGGGATGATAATTTACGACGCGGACTAGATCAGATAGTGAAACATTATAAAATACTACAAAAAGTCATTCATTTGAAGATTAGAAAAAAGAAAAGGCTGAAACGAAAAGAAGAAGAAGAAAAATGATAGAGAAATGATGCGAAAAATTGAAAGACATGTTAAATTGTAGTAATTTAGTACTAATTGTCAGGTGCTGCCGCTTCCAATCGAATACTAATCAGACAAGTGGAAACTGATTGCGGGGATTTCCCTCATTTGAAGTGCACACAATTGGTTGGCATGTGAGCGGAATTCAACAACAAAGGTAAATTGATTAGCAATCAATTAGCGCCATCTATCAAGCGCAGAACTAAGGTTTACTTCAAGAAAATGGCAATAAATTGTGTGATTTAGTGGGAAAATTGAAAAAGAATCTTGTTTTATCAGTTGGAACACTGACAATATTATACAGGTCAGATCAATATATTTAGATAGTTTATATAGTAAATAGAAACGAACCATTTCCAGTTGCCCTTGTGAGGAAATATACTCTGAACGAAAAATTTAATAAAATAGATTTGAATCAAGAGGATGTAATTGTGACTCTCAAACTAACAACTAATTTCCCTTACTAAACTAAGCGCGTCGTTTGCAAATAAGTAAAGTTTGTTTTCATAAGTGAAAATTTGGAAAACCTGATCAAGAAAATCACAATGGTTTGACTTAGGTCAAACCACTTCTGCAATTCTATCTATCCATTAACACCCCGATAAACATGCCGCATGTGTCATTAAATCTCCGCATTTGCAGTGCGAGTAAATTAATAATAATTTCCTGCCACATTCCTGCAAACCAAACCTCATCTAAGAATAAAACAACGCCAATAACAAAAGAACATAATAAACCGCTCCAGCAGTGTGTGTAGGTCACGAGGGCGGCAGCGGAATTTGAATATAAAAGCTTCATGGCACCGCGGGCGTGATTTACGGCCTGTTTTGCCACCGGCTGGTCGGAGGCGGCGCACTGGGCATACGCGGCGGGTGCGCTCTTAAAATATTTTTAGACCATTAGCCGCGAAATATGCGTCGATAAACACGCTTAAGCCACCGCACCACGTACGTGCTTCCCAACTCGTGCGCCCACCATCCGCCAGCCGCCGCCGTGTGCAATTGTATATTTATAGGCGCGCGATTGTTGCTACAATATGCGAGACTGTGTTTTTGTTTATCAATTTGTAGCGATGTAAATAATTCGTGGTGGTTTTCGGATGCGCACACATCAAACGGTGAGGTGGCGGCGGCTTCGGCGGCCGCGGCGGCGATGTCCACATCACAAACGATTCACGCCGCGTTGAGTTATGCCATGTCAATGTTGTCATTATCTCGAGTTCAATCGGCCGTTGGGGCGGCGAGAGATGAATAATCGCCGGCTGACCGCGATGAAGCAATGAGGATACATGCCATCGAATGATAAATAACGACATTTAATGACAGCCAGCGATGAGTTTCGGGTCGATTTGCTTCATGGCTTCAAAGGGTTCACTTGCGTGACTGAGTTTAAATAATCTAGACGTACATCGACAATTTAATAATAATTCTCGTTGGACGGAAATATATGAAGTAAATTTCAACCACATTGTTTCTTGTTTAGGTCAGGAATAATAATTGATGCGTATTGAACGAAAACACCAATAAACCGGAAGACAGATATTACTCGTCTTGAATACAAATTTTACAGAAATTCTACCAAAACTCCCAATTTCATAATGATCATGTACGAAAAATATCATCAGCAATTTTTAGTAACACTGTATTCAAATATAAAAAACTTCTATGAGTTGTTCTGGAATATATCAACAATCTGTCACTTTCATAATGCCTCTGTCAAAAAAGTCAGTTGTCAGTGATATTCTGGCACATTAAAAGTTTTCGAATTAGGACATGACACATGTTCATTTCCGGCATTCCGCTCTTCATGTCTCTACACCCACAAAAATCGCGCAAAATTACACAAATTGATCATCAAACGCAACCAACTAAAACTCAAACATTATTTCCAAAGCCATACGCACTTTGTTTAAACCCCTGCTTTAATTTCCGGCCTGCATTCCACCCATTATACAACATTATAACTTATTTCATAACATCGACTTGTTCCCAAAACTTGTGCAAAGTCGGAAAGTTCGATAATCACGCGAAAATGCACGATTTCGATCGGTGCAAGCTCAAAATGGTCAGAAAACAAATTTCGCTACTTTTAACTTTAACCTACACCCCTCATTTCCACATTACCACCCTTTATTTTTTCTCCTTTGAAGAAATAAGAGAACCCAAAGTCGGAAAAGCGTCCAGTATCGCCAGCAATACTTCAACTTAAAGCGTTGAAGATTCAAGTCAGGATGCTGCTTTATTATTTCGCCTTTTTTCCCATAACAAGTTGCGAAGAAAAAGAAGCGATGAGAGTACCGGAAAACTGTGGAAATAAGTGGCAAATTGCCTTAAACTGCGTTTAATTTAATTGCCTTCTTGTAGGCGTTAAATTTGTCGCGTGTTGAGTTATTCATCGTGTATTCATTCATCGCTGGGATAAATAAATAAATTGGGCTCGAAATTAATGCGTCGCGGGGGTTTGCATTGACGAGAAAAACCTAGCAACGTAACAAAAACGGCGAGGAAAAAGAAAGAGCAGAGGCTTGAAATGGACCAGGGATAAATGACGCGGAGGAAATTAATCTTGAGATTTCAAATTAAATACTTCTTCTAGACGGTCGAGCTAAATTCTTCTAATTTTTTCGAAGAGGAAATGATTTGTTGTTTTCGAGGGCGGTGAGAAGATGGTAAGAGTTCGAAAGTAATTAGTCATGCCACCCTGCTAATCACACTAATAACCACCTTTCAATGTGTAATTAAATTTCGTGAGAGCATAATTTACGGCACGTAAGGCTGCTACAAGAAGAATGCACAATAAGCAACATGAAAATAATTCATTACGTTTTAAAAAATTCCTGTTACAAACTAAAAATATTCGTTTTCTCAAGTATACACATTTACTATTTGATTTATTGAATTTTTCAAACAACTACTCCCAAACACATCGCCAATTTAATTTCGCTTCCTTCTCATGAAATTTCCCAAAGAAAAACCTCCTTTAATCAACCCAACATTAATTCATAAAATGTCTTCCTCATGTAAACGATATTTTCGCTTGAAAAATCTAATTTCCGACATTTTAGAATTTCAACTCTTTAGGTTTTAACTATTTTCAATAGAATATGCTTTATAGCCTACAATTCCCTTCGGCCGCTAGTGATTTTTCCTCCCAAATGCCAATTCCCAATCATCACCACCCCTTGCCCAAAATTAATTAGTGTTTCAAGGCTTCAGTTTTGGTATTTAAAGAGCGACAATAACCACGCCGCCACAAAACGCGCGACATACATTTGCGACCAAATGTCAACATTGTGCACATATTTTCTGCCGCCGCTCATGCCGGCCGCTGTTTAGTGGTCGCTTTGTTTCGCCGCCGTTATTTTTAGGCAATGCCGCCCCCGATCGCGGCGGCAAATTCAGTGCGGGCCACGACTTTGCGGTGGGGACGACACGGTTAATTGTCTCTGCGAGTACACATAAAAACTCATTATTTGCTTCATTAAATTTGCGCGAGGAACACACGAAAAACGCACGAAAAAGAAGACAGACGAAGTACAAAAATTACAAGCACAATGTTTCTAATTAATTTTCTTACAAGCAGAATTTAAGCCGAAGGAAAGAAAAGCAAGAAAAGCCCAAATTGTCAAGAAAAGTCTTACTAGCATTCAGCGGAATATTCGACACGTGCTGCATCTGCGACATCATATGATGATGATGATGCTGCTGATGGTGATGATGAGGCGGCACATGTTGCCCTCCTCTACCACCACCACCACCACCACCGCCCTGGTAACCCATCACGGTGCCATGATACAGCACTTGATGATGCCCGCCGCCGTGTTGTCTGTACCCAGCCATGTTACTAGAGGTTCACTTGTACTTCACTTGATTTCACGTCCTCTCCGAAAATGTTACTTCGACAAATTCCACATTAAATCTCCTCTCCAAAAACTGTGTCCTTGCAATCTCTTATTTTTCTCTAATGAAAATAAACTTCTTACAAAGGACAACAAAATGCACATCAAACAGTAGTACTACAGTACGAAGAAGACGACGGGCGCACGTGTTCACTGAGGGTGGCCGTGGACGGCGGCGCGCGCTTACCACCCGGTGGCGCGTCGACGACTGTTCTTCCCTCGACAGTGCAGGCAAATAGGAAGAGCGTGGGGCGGCAGTGGCAGGATGACGCGCAGTTGAAGTTATACAAACTGCGCGCGTGCGCAGTTTAGAAGCAAAGAGGTACAATACAATTGTTTAAATAATTGTTAGCTAATAACATTTGCCGATTGTGTAATAAATTCCCTTTTATTACCACCCTTAAATTTGTATTTTATTGCTTTGAGGAACATAATAAGATACGTTGAACAATTTAGACTTTTCGAGTTAGTTTTAGAGTTTTCCCGAAAATAAATGATTTAGGTAAATTCAACGAAAATCCTTTGATAACATAAATATTTCCAATCTTCAATCACAACTTTAGTACGAGTTGTGATTGAATAGGAAGTGGACTGCGCACGTGCTACCCATTTTAATCTCAGTGCAATCAATTATTTCAAATGTTTAGCAAGAACTTGGCGAATCACGTCAATTTTTCACTATTCTCTTGTCCTAAACGTAATAATGCAGATGTTTAATTATCCCCTCAGCGTATTATTCCGAGGCTCTATTAGCCACACCACAATTGTAGCCAATTTATGGACTTTTCCTAATGCAGTGATTCTCAAACTGTTAACGAGGTCAAAAAAAAAAACTTTCGGTAAAATGCAAAAACCCTAAAAGTAACTTCCTTCTCCCCTTAATTTAAAAGAAAAAAACTGGAAATTTCCGCATCGTTTATTTTAATTCTCAAAAAATCTTGAATGCCATTAGCAGTTGCAAATATTCCCCTAAATGTCAGTCTATTTTAAAGCCTGGAAAGCCACATTCCGTTATTGGTGAGCCAAATTATTAATAATATAACGCAATTTAATTTCATCCCCTACAATTGTTTGATACCCACTCGCACTGTCGTATTGTGTATCCATCGCTGTTTGGCCGCGAGCATAAATGAGCAACAAATAACGCCTAATAACTTAAAATAGACTTTGCGCCGTGCCGGTGTTCATATGAAGACATTAACTATGCATAATGCACCCCAATGCGCCCCCGCCAAATGCGCGCGCATCCACACGTAAATTATTTTAATTGCGTCCGCATAAACGTTCGCACCAATTGGCTTAATTCGAGCGCATGGCGCGCTAACAATGCGCCCCACGAACACACCCGGAAAACAGCAACACATGCATATCGCTGCCCTTACACCCACATCCATCCAGTGGCAGAAGAAAATGAGGAAATTGCGCATTTTTATTAGTGGCGGCAAATAGATGCTCGTTAAAGATCGCAAACTGTGTGGATAATTATACAGAGAAGAGAGTTGAGAGTTGTATGTGGGGGTTTATTTCGAAGCCATTGAAGAATTGGGCAGAAAATTTGTTATAAACGTTGTCAACTTCAAATTGCATCACACAAGATGAGAGCAGTAGACAAATTTACAAGGACTAAGCCAATTGTATACGATTCGCATTTCACAAAACAACTACTTCTGTAAACTAGAAAATGACACCCCCCCCCCTCCCCCCTAGGATCCGCAAACCTATCATGCCTGTTAAACGTTTTCAAATCGTTGAAAGCACTCGAAAACATAAACAAATATCACTAGTTTCTCCTATTTTGTTTTTTTGTATTTCGTAAATATCGGTTTAAATTAATAACAAATTTTATTGTAAACTTGTATTTTTGCGGAGAACTCCTCTCTTGAAAGGAATAAATGTTACATATGATGAAAACTTTGCGCGGAGGATGAGTTGTTGGGAGTAAGCCAATCAATCGGGATTTATTTCGGAAAGGAAATGAAATTCCGCCTTCGCTCAAACTCACCAACTCTTCGCTCTCAACTTGCATTTAATCTAATATTCGATGCATCGAATTATTCCAAATTTCATCCATCACGAATATCACGACATGCCCGGCGAAAAGTTTAATTTTTCCTTCAAAAAGCCACCACCAGCACAAACACAGACTCGAATCAATTCCGCGCCAAGCCAATGTCTATTTATTACATGTAGAATTGCAAGTACTTGCCCAAGTTGTAACTTGAGTCAATAAACTTGAGCATGTAGTAAGATTTACACCTGCAGGGTCGTCAAATAATGCTAATAATAACTAGGATAATAATTCGGCAAAGGAAGTGCTTCGAGTCAAGGCAATTGTTGCGGGAGTGCTTGCTTGCAAGGACTGGGAGGATTGAATTTGTTGCAGTCGCGTTTATTGCACTTCATGTCGCGAATCGATACAGGTGACGCGCGACGGGTGGATATTGTCAAGATTATCGCAAAACACTACACGCTAGAGCGGCGAAGAAAGCGATAGGGGGCAGGTTGGAGTAATAACAATAGAGTAACAATAAAGAATGAATAAGAGGTGATGGTTGCTTGAATACTTTGGAAATAGAATGGAAATAGGAGAATAGAAATGACGTCAACTAATCAAATTATAATGTTAGTCCCGTAAATATTGTGCTACTTGTCAACAAATTAATGTAACCCCACGACCACCTGCCTGCCCAGTTATCAAATATTTCGCACTCACTAGAAATTTACGCCGTTTATGCCCTTCGGACAAATCCCAGCCTCGTAAACACGACATCGCCTCCAATAAAAGCCCATCGATTTGTTGGCAGGACAATAAAAATCAAAATCTCAGCAGTTTACGACTGCCACCGCCGCTTAAAACACTCATACATTCCTGCCAAAGCAACGATAACCTAAATAAAGCAAATGTACAACAAATAAGAAATGCGGGAGGCTGGGACGGAGGGATAACCCACCCAAACAAATGAGTCAACAATAAATAATAGCCCAGTCAAGATGTACCGATCTTAATTTTCTGTGCCTTCATAAACATGAATGTCCGTAATAAATGGGACATGAAAATAAATGCAATAATAATTTATCAATTTGGGAACTCATTCAAAAAGTTGTGCTTTATTTCAATGCAATATTACGCGTGAAATCAGTGGAATCTCGGTTGGGGGAATCTCCCGGAGCAATTTCAATAAAGTTGCAAAAGTCACAAACTACACAAAGTCCACTTATTGCTTCTTTTCGCCGCTTGCCCTCCCGAAACTTGCACGCTTCGTGGGATTGAAACAAATCTTAATCTCAATCGAGTCGAATGAAATTAATAATAACTGAAATATGTGGCTTTGTTTTGACTTGCTACTGCACTTGGTGCACTTCGTGTGCAAAGTTTTCTTGTTACGGTGGAAAGCGTGAAATTGCGGTGCGCGCGAATGTCGCCGAAAACTTGCGGGCTGCAAAATGTGTGAAATTACCTCCCGGATGCTGCGTGCATCCTCCATTCCAACAACCCAACAACTTATCACAATAAACTTGAGTTAACATAACCTCACTTAACCTTATCCAAGTTTAGCCAACTCAATCAAAAGCAACTTGCCGTCAAATAACTAAAGAGCTACATCCGGCGAAACGTTACAATGTCGAAAAAATAAGCATCCCCCATCGGTTTGTCCTCGTTTGAACAAAGTAGGCTGAGCAGCATTCAGGATGTAGCGACGTTTGAATGTTACACTTTTACAACTCGTTCGTGATTGCCGCGAAGCGTAAGATTAGGTGTCTGTTTGGGAGCGGAGTGATATAATGGCGGTTGTAATCGAGTCACGCGTGTGACCTTCGAGCGGAGGCGGTGGCAAAGAGACCAGAACACGAGTGTCGCCTCCTTACTTTGACTTAGTACAAAAGAAAACAACAAAAGAGAAGAAAGAACTGAACTAAATTACAAACTATTTATAAAAATTAAGGTGCGTTGGTTTTTTCGTTGTTGTAGAAATGACTTAATTTATGTGCTTTCAAGATAAATTAGTAAGTAAATCAAAAGCAAACTACGCACAATAAATGCCATAATACGGAAAATTAGGCCACCTACTTTTCAAAACATTTAACTCTCAGCCTTTTCATAAAAAGCAATACTATTCAAAATGCAGCAAATCTATATTTTCAGCAATTCTTTGCACAAATTAGGACTTGAAGTGACTGAAGCAACCAAAAACCCCCAAGATTATCTCATTACTTTGCTTCATTCTTCTAGAAATCTAACCCAACACCAACAAATTTCCTTATAATTTATGCTACTTCCCAACTAATTAAATCAACAAAAAAAAATCATTCAAATAATTCACTTTTAATCATGTTTGCTCCATTTATCCAAACAACAACGACTTAGTAATTATTAATAATAATTAATGTCATTTGCTTTACAATTTCCGTCCACATGTTTTTCCCAATTCTCAATGCAATCTTGATTTTTTTTAATTAACCTACGCATTCATCTTCAGGCTCAGCAAAGTAACTGCTTGCTATTGCATAATCAAATTCCACGCCAGTTTAAATCAATTTGAATTATGCATACCCAAATTTTTCAATTAACGTCACGTTTTCTTCCTCCGCTTGCGTTGTATGCAACTGATCATGCACCCCACACACGGCATTCGCGTGTTTGCACCTGTACCAATGTACACAAAGTTGCATAATTTTTACACGTGTTCGCAGACGGCGCTGCCGGAAAAGGAAAGTCTAAACTTCCACTTGAGGCGGCTTGACATTCGCCAACTTAACCCGGTACATAATGGAGTATTAAAGAGCGATTATTCATTGCTATTCTGACAATGAGCAGGAAACGCTGAAAATTGGCATTATTATGTGTTATTACTACACTGGTCGACATCAGTCTTGGGGTAAACTGGGAGATAAATTTGAGCTATAAATAAAATGCACTTGTGTGCCATTGGAAATAAATCGTGGCGAAACAAATGCACAACTTTGCAGCTTTGGAAGATGGCCGGAAGTATTTCGTTCGTGTTATCTGTTCATAACTTAAACAAGCCGGCGACAAGATAAATACAAACAAAAGAACGCTAAAAATTAGTAAAACAATACAAGAAAGACCAGATCGGTAAACGTGATATGCTTCAAAAAAGACAGGGAAATGTAGAAAAAAGTGATTTACCTGTACAGAATCAACACAAGGAAGTAAGCAAAGAAAAGGATCTAATCGCGTTTTTAATTTCTGCTTGTGATGTGATAATCGTGGGTGTATTACAACCCGAAGCAGTTGCAAGACAAATCACCCGGTTGACTCCTGGTCTAGTTTCGGCATTTGCGGCTGGCGCGCCGAGTCAAAGTTAAATTCACTTTTAATTAATTACCCGTAACTATTTTATTATTTTATTATTCGCCCTCGCGCGCAGCCCCCGTTTGCCGTGCCGGATCGCGTGACCACCGCGACGAAGCACTAAATATCGGGGGATGACACCGCGACTTCCTGCCTTAAACTGCTCTAAACTGCTTTGAACACTAGCAACTTTAGCGGTTTGCAAAACGCAGTAAAACAAATAAAATGGGCCAAAAGTTGCGAAATACTCTTGACGTCATTGGCGCGAAAGAAAAAACAGAAAAAGGGAGTAGTGCATCGAATTTGAATTTGCAGCACTGAAAGCACTGAGCATTATGAAAAAGCTTGCTGTGCATTCCTCATCCTTTCGCCGCGCTGTCCTTTAGAGTGTCACACACAAGTCTTAATGAACCTTACATCAGTAATTTGTGAGAAATTAAAAGTATCAAATGGTTGAATGCATTCAAAGACATTTTAATTGTACATTCATTCATGGATTGCACGTAAAGTGGAAGCAAACGTATGCATGTTGAAAAGCCTGATGAAAAAATCGGGAAATCAACATCGCTTTCATGCTGTAGACACTTGACAAATGCACACCAATTTCTTGTAACTAGCATTGGAAAAAATGTAATTATCGGTGATAAATACAAATAATAGTGCAATATGTTAGCTGTGAAAAATCAAGTAATTTGAGTACAAATCGAATGACATCTATGTTTTATAGGTTCCAGTGCCAGTGCTGAGTTACTCGACTGTTTTCAGTTGTATGAATCGAGCATTTCAATTGATGGGAACAATTCTGTAATTCATCATGTTGCTCGTTTTAATTTTCTATCGGAACTTTAGAAGGCCTTCGCTCGTTATAGATTTTCCCCCGATTGCCTTCAGCCTCAATTAAAACATACTTTGTGTTAACTTGTGTGGTCTTTGTCTCGGTCAAAATTAAACCCCTTAAACAACAACAACACGAGCAATAGTTTAATCAGTGCTTTACCTTCTCCCTAATCTCCTCCACCACCGTTATCGCAGTGCACGTGGAAAAAGGTTTCCTCAAGATTACGAAATTGCCGATTAACTGACCTCAACTGCGAGCATGTTGAGATTTATGCAAACTTAATGAAATGTAAACACGTCATTAGTTATACGCTACATTCACTGTGTTACTGTTGTGATTGCGCAAAGTGCATTTGGCGCATTTAGTGCAATCTAGAGCAATTTACTCACAATGCCGGGCGAAATTTAGATAACAAGAAAACCTCAGTAGAGAAACAAAAATGCGATATGCTGTTAAGAAGACTTATATTTCCTCTTTATGACTCCACTTAGCCCGAAAAATATAAAAACTTTTCTGAGAGAACTATGTCGCAACAAATGTTGAAATGCTCGTTGCAAAAACAATAAATTAGGATAAAACTACATTATTTCAGTGCATTACACTTTTTCCTTCGTTTTGCTCGCTTGTAGCAAGTAGATAACTGTAGTAAGTGTCTGGAATTGGCAGCAGTCCCTCAATAAATAAAGTGAAAATCAAATCCTTGGAAATTACTGCGTCGTTTCTATAAAACACCTGCATTTTTGCATTACTTGCACTTCAGGAAAATTGAACGCTAAATCTTGCTCGATCAGATAGAAACCTGGATTTGAAAACAATTCCAGATATTGCAATGATGCAGTCAGACAGCCAAAGTAAATTAATTGTATTTGAAACTTTCCTGTGCCTCCAGAATGCTGAAATTATTTCAAGCTAATAATGCAAATCCGAATTCAAATGCTAATGATAATCTTAATAACTTTTGTTTCCGGCCTCAGCGCTTTTCGCCCTCTTGCCGGCTGTCGTTTTTCCAGCCTCGGAAACTTTAATTACTTATTGCCCTTGTAATTCGTAATTATATTATTCGGTGCCACCCCACGCACGGCGCCACAACAACAAAGTTTCGCTGGTTGCCTGGTTATTGGTTTTTCGTATTTCGCTGGATTTTACTGGCTTGTGGCGAAGTAAAACCTTCAGCGTCCCGGCATTAGACAGCATTAGTTAAAGCAGACAAATTAGCACGAGGGACAAGCCGAATTAGTTTAATTGGGTGTACAATATTTAAATTAGCTGCGTCCCAAAAACGAAGATCAAACACAAGATATAAGGAAAGAAAAAACGAGTGTTTTCTTGATGTTCCAACACGACTGGTACGACGTGTCACTGGTAAATAAAAGAACTATCTTTCTATCATCTCCAACTCCCCTTCTTCGACCCTTACTCACTTCCTAGACTCTTTAAATGCAATTTGCACTTGCAAGGAAAACATTTCCAACTCACCTGATCCAAGTGGCGTCACTACACACTTGTCCTTCTCCTGTAATCCTTCCAGCGCCTGCACGAGAATATTCCCACCTTCTCTCTTCTCCTCCTTGGCTAATTTGCCTCTAACATCACCCTTAGCCTCCCTACTTCCATTGTGACTACTGGTGGCAGCACCCGCAGTAGTCTGTATCAGAATATGCCCATTCCCATTGTCGCCTCCGCTCAGCAAAAGGATCGGTGTGCCGCTACCAAAGCGTTTCACTGACTGGAGGAGAACCCCACCGTCGACGAGCTCATCTGGCTGCTGGAAGATGATTTGGCCGATCTTGGCATCGCCTTTGCCGCCTGTAGCAGAGGCAGTCGCGGAGGCGTTAAGCAGGATATGCCCACCATCGCCGGACTTGGTGCCCCGAAGTAGGATGATGTTGTTGCCGTTAAGCTCGGTGCGGATCTTACCGTTTGTATTGTGCATAGTGGGAATGGGTCTGATTGTTTAGATTGGTTGTTGAAGTAGGTAGAAATCTGAAAAAGAGAAGTACTTTAGTTGGGGGTTAAAAAAAGGTGAAAAAATTTATGCTTTATAAGCTAAACCTATGAATTCTGGACACGTCGTGTACTGCCGTCTCCGGTATTTCGTATTTTTCGCTTCTGCCACCGCCAGCGACATTGCACTAGCAGGCATTTCAACTGCTGTTGTTCCCTCTTCTATTTCCTATCGTTTTAAACGGAAAATCTAATTAATTACCGCAGTCTTTTGTAGAATTGGAAACGTACTTCTACGTATTTCTACGCTTTGTACATACTAAATTAGAGGTTATAGATGTCGCATCGGCAGTTGGCGCTGTTTATCAGAACCTGAAAACGCTTAACTACAACAGATAATAATAATTGAAGGAAAATTTAGTTTCAAAGAGCAAAATTTCAATAACATTTCCATTTATTCAGCATTTTCTTCTTGTAGTTTTTTTTTTCCAGGAGAGACGATCTAGGAGCAACAAACTTCCCCTTCAAGAACCTCAAAAATATTATATTAATCATTCTCTCCCTTAAAACATTTGGGATATTGCATTAATTACATTTTGAAGCTTCAATTTCCATCCTCCTTGTAGATATCGCCCAACATTCCTTATTTTATGCCTTATGCTGAACAAATGAGCATCATATAAAAACCTCCCCGGCGCAAAAAGACATAATCTCATAAGTGCGCGATGTATAAAGTTATTGGCCAGTTTCGCCGCCGCACAATGTTAGCTCATAACGCTTAACATAAAAATCCGTTCCGTTCCCCGCACATCCACTGCCTTTATACGTATCCATCATGTTTTGTTTTTCAACCACTACCCCAACCCCCACCACCACCCTCCATACACAGGATGATGCCTGTTATAAACATTTATCCATCGCCTGACGTTATTTTTTAGTGCAACCAGTAAACCACTGACCATCGCAAGACGAGTCATCGGCGGATTTTCATGCAACGCAAAACAATGCGATGCATAAAGAGGATGAAAACCCCTTAAATCCGCTAAGAATTTGGAGAAATTTGTAAAAATTTGCGTGTGCCGTAAAGCAGGCGCTGTAAAAAGATTGAAATAAAATGTTTTACGTCGAATTTGGAATAATTTGCACAAGATTTTCACGAAGAAAGAACCACAGTGCTTCGGTAAATATGTTGGGGTTGAATGCTGCTTGTTTAGACAGTTTACGTACGTACAAGATAATTTCAATTCAATTCCCCAGTGATGTTTAGCTCGCGGGCAATAAGACAAGCAAAAAGTCGGAAATTTGTATCGCTGGATTCCCAGTCGACGTAAGAGTCGAAAAACCAAACGGAGCAATTTTTCCAGCTGGCGACGTGCGTGGCATGAAAATGTGGCAGGGGAGCGCCCAGTGGTGGTTGTTGGCGGCTGTGGTGGCGTCGTTGCGAGGATTGTATCGAAGCCCTCAACCTGGCCATGTCCGAAATTGACTGAAAAGACGGTTATTTAGGTATTTCGCGCGACGTGACCGATTTACATGATGCGCCCACTCCTGGCTTCACCACCAGGATGAAGAAGCAAGAACCAACGCAGCCACATAGACATAATCAAAAGTGGCGGGCAGAGCAGACGTACAGATAAAGGCATCGAGCCACTTCAAGCCGCGAGAAACGCGAAAAGTTTCACATCGGAAGACGACGAGGAGATAAATATTTCATTGTGCATGTGCAAAAAGTAAAGTACTTCTTGCTAAGATTTCTCCGAACAGGTTGGAAATACTGGAGGAGGAATGGAATGTTGATAAGAAGGACAAATACGCTTGTTTTGAAGAGTTGTGCGCAACTTTTCATGAGTTCCTCGACTTGACAACGCAGGAGAAAACAAGGGGAGGCACAATAAGAAAAGACACAAAACATCAGCCTAGGCACTTGTTATGAGTTTAAATTAAATTAAAAATGTTTAAACAAACTAAGCACTGTTTTTGTGCACTGCAGGAAAAACTGAAAACACAAGATGTTTGTCCGTCTAGCAAAAAGTTGTAATTATGTGTGTAACATTTGGTAAGGCGATGGTGGTGGCGTTTGGAGCCGTAGCAGATGTCGCCGCTGACCACCCCTCGCAACACAGCCCTTCCTCAGTCGCTGATGTCGACCATTATGTTATTGTAACTTGTTGTATTTACGAGTGTTTGCGATGAGAAACTAAACTCTACTCAACTTCAAATGATAGTGTTTTATACAGCATGTCCAAGGTTTCCCAACAAAATCTTCAAATACAAATTATAATTTTAACTTTGCAGTTTCATAGGATATAATAATACTTTAATTCGGTAGTGCTATTTTTATTGGCTAGTATAAACATTCAGTGCTGCATTCCCGCCTCCCCGCGCCTCCCCAAATTGATGACGAGCATTGTACTTCGAAAAAGCTCCGGAGGCTTCATATCATGAGCGTTCAAGTTATTGTCCCGGAGCGTTCGAGCGCGTCGTCACCGAGAACCGACGTGGCGAGTCCTAGAAAGTCCGAAACAACCCCACACAACCCCACCGCATCTCCTTTCTTCCCCCATCCGCGACATTTGTTTAGCAAAACATTGGCAGAGGCTGCGGTCGTGCGGCGAGACAAGTGTTCCAACAACAGGAGCGCAGAACAACTCACAACCGGGCAAAACACGCCGGGAGGACGTCACAAGACAAAACAGGATAAAAAGCAAAATAGACAAACAAGCGTTATAGAAGCGGGCGGGAAAAAGTTGAAGTGCTGCACATGTGAATGGAGTGGGCGACTATTAAAAATACAATAACATCCGGCGGAGGAAAACTGAACAACCACCACGACACCAAGTTCCAGGAAATTAAGGATAATAAAGGATATAGTATTGTGTGAAGAAGGCTATGTGGTGGGGTTAAGTAAGCAAGGAAAAAGGTGGGACAATCAATTGGTCTTGGGCGAGGAGTTGACTTGAATGTTTAATTTTATTTGCCGCCTAACAAGGATGAAACTGAAGGTGTTAAAGGATAATAATAAGGATTTTAGTATGTACTTACTAGGTGGTATGTTTGATAATAGATTAAATAAGTTTCTTATCACGTACTCGGAGTTTAAAGATAGTCTTATGTCTTCCGAATAGCAAGAGTGAAGAAATGTGTAATGCATATGTTTTGCATTTTTCACGACAATTAAATAATGTTTATTGCAGGGCGTAACAGATTAATTCAATTCGTGAATACGGTACTCAAAGGCTGTAAAACAATGTCGGTGGTTTTCAAAATAACAACCACTTTTGTATGGAATTTGGCCGAAAATCACAGGTAGTAAATTAGATGGATAGCTCTGTTTAAATTTGATATATTATTTAAACTTATCAATTATTCAGCATTTAATTAACTCCCATTTATATTAGATTAATTACACCAAGCTACCTTAATTTCAATCACTTCTAATTTGCTCCCAAAATGCCTACAAATGCACGTGGTAGGTTGTGCATGTACCTAGCACTTACTTTTCAAACAAATGCTCACAATAATAATCCCATGTAATATCACATAATAATAACACATATCCCATCGATATTTATCTGCGCGCATCCAATATAGTTATGAAAACATGAAAAATCCATTAGGGAAATTTACTAGGTCCGAATCGAACGCCAAAGGTAGAAAAAGCGGCGCGTTTCGGGCACGTAAACAACGTTCATACATAGTTGATTAGGAGAGGATGCGACCCACTTGGAAATATTTCCGCCTCCACTCTGGCCGCCGCGGCCGCCACCACCGACGCCAGACAGCCAGAATCCCCTTTGACTGCACGCCTCTTTTTTTCCCAAAGCGAAGCTCCTCGGTGATGGAGCGACGCTAAATAAACATTTTGTTTGCTTTTTCATAATAATCTTTGCGAATCGCAGCTTGTAAGTTGCGAGCGCACATTTTGGCAGAGTACATGTTCACAATTTTACATCGCCCTGCCACGGCATTGTTTGCGGCGAATTACGAGCGCCATAAATGTATAAATAATACGGAAATGATTGGAAAGTTTATTGAGTTAAATATAATAAAAATGTGGCAGGATTTACTTTCAATGTCACCAGAGCTGCCAGAGGTGAAGAATGTAACATGCATGTCACGCCACGATTTATATCAATTCCACCCTCAAGACAACCTTCGCGATGATATCAACTCCCTCGACTCCTCACCACACCTACCCCACTCACTTAAAAGATTGACATCGTTAAATTAAATCCACTGCCTTGAAAAAAATCGAAACTCTCTCAAAATGCATACAAATAAACTCTAGCCATTTGGCCGGCCACACTGTACATTACATTTCCCATGTCTTGGAAAGCAGAGAGGTGGCGTGTAAAATGTGCCAGCGGTATGATGGCACGATTCCGACCCATCGGGGGTGGAATTTGGCATCCGCCCAAATATGCTCACACCGTGCGCGCGCGCGCCCCTAGGGCCGGCAAGCACGCGACACGCTTCTTTATGCACGTCGTGCCGTCGCACATAAAATGCACCGCCGGCCGGGGTAATAGCCACGCACGCAGGACCAGCGAGAGGACATGCAGGACCGACGGCGGCGCGCGCTCTTTGCCGCTATCATCATCCCCCAGCGTGCACTCAGGCCGGGCAATCACGAACAAAGAGGTGTATTTGGCGAAAATCAAGCGGGTGGACGATTTATGAACATATTTGGATTTCGGACCTTTTGGACCGGTAGGAAGGATGTGCGCGGGCGACCTTTCGGGTAAATGTTGGCCGCGCTGTGCAAACGCAATAAAATATCTTTCAGCGGACAATTATCGAATTGGGAGGCGCGGGCGATCAATTTAACCCTTGTAATCCTAGAGGTAGCAACCCAAAGCCATGGGGTGATTTGATTGGGTGAATGTTTAAAGATTTAACTTTAGGCGAACAAAAGATGCCGAACAATTCCAGGACAACTGACCATCCTCATAGATCGGTGGTATCCAAGATTAAATTTAATACGATCTCATTAGTTTCTAAGCACTTGTAAGCAAAATACAACCACAACATCATGGTCCACCTAAAAATCCACACTTTCAAGTTGGCGCAAAACATGTACCACGCGCCTCGAGTGTCGTTAAAACGTTAAAACGTCACCAAATGTAATTTAAATCGCGGCACAAGCACGCGCTGATAATAAAACACCGCAATAAAACGGTTAACTTTAACAAGCTCGGATGAAACGCCTCGTTACTCATGCATCCGCCGCTCAGCGTTAAAAATTAAAACGTCATCTCTTCACACCCCAGCCGGGGCAAAAGTGTCTCGCGACCTCCCGTGTGCGAAAAGCCACAACTTCCTCTTGCCGCAGGTCAAATACGTGCTGATTCCATTTTTAAACAAGCCAACCTTCAACAATCGCATCCGCCGAATCGCAACTAATTTACCACACCGGCTAATTTTAAGTCAATTGCACCGACACGTTTTAATAGCGTCCTGTAATTCGTTTTTCTCGCTGCTAATGAATGCCGGAAACAATCAGCGCTGCGTTTTTGCTGTGTGTGGATGTAATTAGTAATTAAAACCAGCCGAAAAAAAGAAGCAAGTGCATTCGATGGGTGCGTCGAAAAACGCCAATTGCGCAGACAAATCAATGCGACGAGTGCGTTAATCATGATTATCATCATTATCATCAATAATTCATTTGCTGAATTAGTTCCGCGGGCGGAAGGGCGGGTGGTATAAATAGTGTGCATGTGGATAAAAGTGCAAAAGCAATGTGTGGCGACGCTGTAAATAAACAACGGTGCGGGAAAAGCAATTAAAAATCAGCGCCAAACACGGAAAACAATTAAAAACTGATCAAAAAAGCATTTAAAAGTGTGGCCAATTTCGGAAAAACCTGTTAAAATGAAATTGACAATTTATTTACGCGTTGTTTGGATTTTCGCTTCGAGATTTCATGCGTTTGGTTTCAGCCAAGTGAGTGAACTTAATTGAACAGTTTTTACATTCAAACCTAGCAAACTTTTTTTACCGATAATTGTTTACAGAGCAATGGAGTTGTTAAACTCACCAGATTTATTACTTGCGAAGAAGTCCAAAATACACCGATGGAGTCAAATTTTGGACCATTTTATACACTTGAGAATGTAACTGCAATTGATTACAACATTACAGTCAAAAAGCAAACTTCCGACACTCTTGCAGTAAGCAATGCACTTCAATTGTTTGACTTTCCGATTCTAGTACGATGCCTATACTTTTAGATCGAATGGAAAATCGAAAAATGTGCCTCACAGGATACACCTGACACCTGCGAACACTTCACCAAATTGCGGAACACTCACTATTGTCAGTTAATGAACTCTTCACGCTTTGTCAACAGTTTTACCGAATGTATACAACCGAAAATGCGATGTCCCATCAAAAAAGTAAGGATACCATAATGTACACAACTGAAGCAAAAACACAAAGAAACAATTTTCTATTTAATGTCAATACTAGGGAGTTTATATTGGCACAAAATGTAAACTCGACCCATCCAATTTCAAATTACTCCCCTTGCAACACAGCTACTTTCGCGCAAAAATCATCATCAGCGATTTGCGGTCAAAGACAATTCAATACTGCATCCAAATCGAAGGAAGGCTCGTCCGAGCGTAATTAATTTCCATTCCGCACAGACGATAAAATGAATAAAATGAATTTCCGGAATGGAAAATGACTTGGTTATTAATTAACTCGTTATTACTCCATACCAGTAAAAAAATCCCATCTTTTCATCAAGTTTAACGCCGCTTTTCCCCCAGAGGTACCTTCACGTTTTCCCAATTTTCAGCGTTAAAAACTCCCAACTTGAAGCAAACTCCAAGTTACAGTGAGCAATGAATTTTTGATTGTTTCAATTATGCATTAAACTGCATAAAAATGCAAAGTACGGTGGCGTAAAATATGAAGGGCCACACTCACCTAATTGCTGACGAAAGATGGTGGAACGGCCATTCTGAGCCTGCAACAGGACAAGACGAACCTGGGATGAAATTAAATTTCGCATGGAAGTCATTCGAATTCATCATCATTCAAATGTGAAAATTATTAAAATTTTAGCATTAATGTGCTTAGGTTTTAATTTATTAGGAAATTAAAAATTATCTGAAACGAAGCAAACGAAGGAGAATTGTAAGGAGAAAAGCAGGAAGGTTGATGGGAAAATGGGAGATAAAAATCATTCAAGACTTGTGCCAAACAAAACACATTCGTTTCGATTACATAAATTGGCATAAACCAATGAAAAACGATGCAATCTCGTTGGCAACACAATGAAATCAAACTAATCGTCCCTCAAAACAACACACAGTTGTTTACGCTCCCTCAAGCAAAAACAACAACTTTTCAGTCTCTCCCTCATCACTTGTAAAAGTTTTCATCATGCTTCTCAATTTAACTCCTCTCTCAACTAGTAATGTCAATTAACTGAGCAGACACGCTCATGTGTCAATCGCTTGGCACGTAATTGCATCCCTGGCGGCGGCGATAAAATAAAACTCGCGAGATAATTATAACGATATTTCAATTTGTAATGTGAATTAGTCGCGCTCGATTGGTGCGCGCAACGATAATGAAAAATGCAGCTCGTAAATCAGCGAGGGAGCGGCGGGTATCTTATTTCCAGCGCGCGCGGAGAAAAGAGCTTTTCACGCCGAGATGCACTCGTTATTGCGCGGCACGAAAAATGCAAGTCGCCGCCGGCGTGGCCAAACTACCGATCGGATATTAGAACGGATGGGCATGATGGTGCATGTGGGATATTATTTTATGTAACACACGTTGTGGGGCGGTGTGTGGCAGGCAGGATGGACGGTAAGTATCGCCTAACGACACCTGGCAAGTTGTTTTTAAAGGAAGAAACAAGGGAATTTGTGGCTTATGGGATGTAGAGGAGCGCCTCAACCTAAACCATGCATAACTTGAAAGGTTATTGAGATATGCATGTTTAGGGGTTGTTGAAAATTTAACTAACAACAACGCAAACTTGACACAATGTTTGGAAACTGAATTTCCGACGGAAGCGACTATGAGAGACCAATTGCCGAACAACAACAATATATCATTTCAAACACACGGTATATTCCTCAATTGAAAAATGTCAACTGAAAATCGCACAGTCGTGAAGTGCGACGGAGCGTGGCGCCATCTCAAATTGCTTCCTGCTGACTGGAAACGTTTCTTCTTTCACCTCAACCCCTAACCACCCTCAACCTTCCGCACCACACCTTCCACCACTACCCTCTAAACAAGACTGAATTCATTTCAAAATGTTTACCAACTTGCAAACAACTCGCATTTTTTTCTCAATTGAATTGTTACAATTGTTTTGACAGCGCAGATTATTGCTATTTATTTCCTCGTCAGTTGATAGCTAGTTAAAAAGAGACTAAACGGGTTAACCCTACAGCGTCGTCGCTGGCGTGCGCGAGGCAATAAATCTCGCCAGCAGGTGCGCGCCCCTTCTTTCACTCCTGGCAAAGAGTTTGCCCACGAACACACTTAAATCATTCCCAAAAATGTGGCGCACGCAAAAAAATGCAATAAAATAAAAGTTGACAGCGTTAACATGCGGTGGCTAACACAGCCCAAAGAAACGTCCACAAATGTCGCTTGTTGGCCAATGTCACAGGTGCCTTTTTACGCTGAAAACTGAAGCAAATTTCTGCAAACTACCGAAAAACGTTCGCAGCCTTGATTGGAGGCGTTGGTTTCCCATGGGGGCGGCTAAATTTGTTAGGACAATATGTGTTGGGATTAAAACGCAATTCGGCAATTTTCTTCCCACCTCAATTTGCGCTGTGATTTCCACGTTCGGGAGGCGCACAAAAAGCGGATCCTGGCACGGCCCGCCTCCTCATAACTTGCCGCCGGGCACACGGCAAAGGATTATCACGCGCGAAGCGTGGAGGAGAAAAAGTTCGCGCTCGGCGGTTGCCTATCTTTCAGGGGTTACGCAGGCAAAGGACGATTTCATCAGGCAATTCGCATTTATAACTTTTTCCGGCCCGGTGCTTCGACACGAGCCGAAGAGAAAAATAAGACTAAATAAATGGAAAACGATGTGAAAGTCGCGGACGGAGAGTGTACCGAGCAGGAAAAAAGCGGAGAACAACAGAAAAAAGCTTAATTTCGTATTTTTCCACGGCTGCTGAATTTTTATCTCCGCAAATGAGAGAATTATGCGATGGATTAGCGTACAGTGGGCAAAACTTTCATTCCAAGAAAGTTTGACGAAAAACTTGAGCAAACTGCACAAGTTAAAACTTCTCCACAGTTTCATTGAATGGTTAAACATTATTTAAGACACAATAAACCGAAAAAACTATTGAGTTAAATTTTAAAGCATCACTAAGGTCACAATAAACTTGAAAACTCGGGCTAAACTAATGCCACAGCCTACACATTTCATCTTCATCTTTTTTTTTTTTCGACCAAAACTGAAGTTCAAAACTTAAAGAGACACTAACATATTTCCCGCTTGACTATTTGAAGATGCAACAAGGACAAAAGGGGATAAATGCCCGCTATCTGCTCGTCCTAGAGCGTTATGCCTGTTTCCAGTCGTAGTGCGCTGTGGAATTTCCTTATTTGAATAATTCAAGTGAAAGCATCGCAGTTCGCAAACATTCCACTTTCTCGCTGCCTTCTGTGCCCACAGTTTCGCTTGTCCCCCAACTCTTCAACTTTTAAACATTCATCCTGCGCGCGAAAAACACGCCAACAGCCACCGACCACGGCGCGTAGCGAGCAGTCTTAAGGGACATGGAAATAAGTAAAATCTCGCCAGCATAAAGGTGCAGCCTGAAGAAGAGAATAGGTTTGCATTTATCGCAGTGAAACGAGAGGAAAATCCCTCAAGAGCTTGCTGATTTTTCAACTATTGTTTTGGATTTTCCGATACGCACACAATTTAAAAGGGGGAGTAAAGTTAGAAAACTACATAATACAAAATGAAGCAGCCCCTTTTCAAAGCTTCACAGCTGAGCTTCATACTAAGCTTCGTACATATAGCAAGTTATTTCGTCCGGATGTAATCATAACCGTAAATTATCTATGCATCTTCTAGATGGCGTTGGTATTGACCGCAATTAAATGATTTACAACCCTCCAGCTTTGCGACTTGTCCAGCCTAGCGCGACTGAATATATGATCAGAGAAGATCCAGCGAGTAATTAGAGTACACGGCCTTGAGGATTACGAAACAAGCCATCCGACTAAGCGGACATCACAACTAACGTCATCTAACGCCACGTCGGTAAAACTCCCCCAACTCTCCCACATTCCCTTCGCCACCCGGCGGACATAGTTAGCGGTTAACAGCTCTAAAGGGTGAATCGGAGGACTTGCAGGAAAGTGCAAACCAAGGGTTTCGACCATTTCGCTGGAACATGCGCCACTTGAAACAGCCGATTGAAGGTTCTACACCATGCGCGAATTAAGCCTAAACAGACATTTCGGTAATTCCCATGGAATTCCACCGGCGGGCCATTTATAGACCCGGCGCTTGAAATGCGGACATGGTCATTTGTTCGATTAATCTACACTCCTGATGGTCATCCCTTCAATTTCCCTCAAGCCGCAATAAAATTGAACCCAAGAAAAACTCTTTCTTGCAACAAAAAATCCTCGGGTTTATTTGGTGGTGATGTGTGGTGTGAGTGTGAATAGCATCACATTAGACTATTAGACTCCAAAGTCAATTTATTATCATTTGCACGCATTAGTCGAGCGTCATTACGCTTTTGACACGTCGCGCCGTTTAATTACCCCCATCGCAGGTAATTTCGCGACGAACCGTGTGCTTATGCTGCTAATTTATATCAATTTTGCGCACCACGTGGCTTTTTTGTCTCCGGGACGGAAACACGCGACTTGCTGACATGTGACATGTGTTGGTAAATTATGATTTATTGCGCGGTATCTTTTTGTTTAAGTTGGGCGCGGAATAAGCAGTGGAAAAATAGCAACTTATTAGTGTAGGCGAAAAAATTTACATATAAGGTCGTTAAATGTATCCAAATTAATCCTGGTGGAATTACCTCGTTGCTGATATTTTCTAAATTTAACTTTAAAATGCAGTAATTCACTTCATTTGTGGAAATCAGGATAGAATCAAGGACATATTAAACAAAACCATGATAATTACACTAACTACAAACCAGAGCAGGAACATCAGAATCCGCCAAAACAAAAACTACCTCCTTCATTGGAATTACACAAAAAAATATCTGCACCCCATTCTTTAAACACTCCATGCCCTCATTAGTATACCCTAATCGCACTCCCCAATTAATTAATTGACAAGCAAATATCCAACCAAGCTATCACCAAATCTCCTCATAACTTCATTATAACGCCCTGATACCTCCTCCGGTGAGCTGATTTGGCAGCAAATCTACGCATTAATTAATCAGTCGCATGTATAGAAAGCAATTGCTTCAAGCCCAAAGAAATCCCCACACGCGTGTAAAATAAAAACAAGCGGCGTAATTACACATTTACGAGTAAATAATGACTACGTGTGGAAGGCGAGGTGAACATCGACGATATTTTATGCATCGAGTTAGTTAAGCGTCGGCCTTTTATCGACATTCGTTTAACTCGACCGTTTCAGGCATTTTCGTATTTTTCCCGAGCTGCTGTTCGACAGGTACCTACACGCTAACATGAGTCGCGACAATTTTTCACACACATGGCGACCGGGAATTTTCCGCACGCTCGCACGCACTTTCATTGATTTTCCCAGGGACAAAAAGGCATAAAATATTGTCATTTCCTTCGTGTCAATTTATTATTTGGCCGAGACATATTTTGACGGAGTTGATGCTTGAATCCGGAAAAACAAAGGAAATAAATCGAATCCGACCTCAACAAAGTGACTCTGAGATTTGCAATTTGTCCAGTCCAGCCTCTTCTCCCTCTTACAGCACATTATCCCGCTCGCAGACGAAAGAAAAGACACTCGCTTGTCTTCTCTCCGCTCCTCTCCTCTCGACGATAAATCCTCGAAATTAATCAGCACAGCAAATGTACGGCCGCCGACTACTCCATGTACACTCACTCATTCGCCACCTCCTACCACCCCCGGCCAGCTGCTGGCACACACGCTCGGCATTCTTGCGGCGTGTGCGTGTGAGAAATGCGATTCAGTTTTGTACGCGTGCCAAAACATGCACTACATGCACCGCAACCGTGTTGCCCATAAATCGGCCCCATCGGAGTCTGCACAAGCACACAATGGGAGCGGGAGAGGGGAGAGTAGGCAACCTCAAAAGTTGGAGGTTTTGACCTAGTGCTGCACAGATGGCACTGGCAAACAAAAAGAACGTCATAAGAATGATTAATTGCTTCGTGTCAAACTAGTAGCCTAAAAAGTGAATTAATTAGATTGATTGGAAAGAACTGCGTTCATAAAATAACGAATCAATCAACATTTAATCAATCTAATGCAAACTTCACATTAATGCGCTAATTTTCCGCTCACAAGCTAATGAAAGAAAACTGTAAACTTTCCACCCGAATATTGATTAATCGATTGATACATTATTTGCCTAATGAAAGCAACATACCATCTGTTCGTAGAATCCTTGCAATTCCTCGAAAGTCTATTCATTGCAAATACCTAAGTAATAACACTTTCTGTATTTGATTTCAATTCGTACCTGTTACTGAGTCGCACACCTTTACCTGTGACAAGTGCCATCTTTTTGACTTGATTTTAGTGCCCTAACCTTGTCAACGTATTTATATTCCTTTGTATTGTCAAAGAAAATTGTCATTGTTGTTAGCAGCACACAATTGAGCCGAATATGTGTGAGGAATGATTTAGTTTGCAATTCTGATTTATCTACATTTCCTTATACTTGAAAGGAGAAGGCGAACAACGTGTTTATTGGAAGGTCCTCATGCCAATCTAAAATGTGCACGCGATCCTGAAAGCATACAATTTGCCCAAGGTGAAAACTACTCTTAGAAAGATAAAGTATAATTAGCAACCTTCATTTTCTAAACTATACATTCCAACTGAAAATAAATTAATTTTTACTATTATTAGGAAGAAAATAAACAGATAACTGTTGATTTGCTTTGTTACTGGAAGCTTTTGAAAGATTTTAAAGACTTGAACCATCTTGTACATGGCATTAATCTATTGTAAATTATAGATAAATATCAAAGGAAGTATAAACATATAATTTCAAAGGCAACAACCGCCAATTTTTCGATAAAAGCAAATAAAACAACATAAACGCGCGATACATTAATTCCCAAGATTGGTTTTCAAAAAGTTGTTAGCTATTTTTGACTAATAGAAACTAAACCATTAGAATTTCCACATTGGCACCTTTTACTTAAATAGAAAACATAAGTTTTCCCCAATTAATACCCTTGGAAAACCACCTCCAAAGTGTCAAAAACCCTTCCCATTAATCAAAGCCATCGATTCTATCTCTTCTACAATTCCTCCCTTAAACTAGCTGCCAAAAGATCAAGAAGAATGGGAGTTACCAGTTACCAAAGAAACGTTGAAAAAGTAGAGAAAATCGAAAATACGTCGACTTGTGGAAACGTAAGAAGCAAAGGGCGAACGACATCTGATCCTGTTTGCGATCAAGCGCTTTAACACCATCCGGAATTCGACATCAAGCGACTCCCAGCGACGGCAAACATCTTCGCATGATGCCAGCCAATATGGCACATTACATGAATCAAGATACCCTTCAATTTCATCCCCTTATAACACTACTGTCCAATAATAATCACTTTTACTTTAAGTATCATGACTAACAAGGTCGAAAGTTGAAGAACTGGAATCCAAGGCGATTCCCACAGTCTAACCACAATTAATGGATTAACAAATCAATAGCCATAAATAATCCACCAAATCATTACAAACTATCGTCGGACAGTAAAGAGTAAGACAATCATTAATAATTAATATGCTGAAGTGCACATATTTGGAATGTTTAGGCGCCTTTTGCTTTCTCATTTTTCACGCCAACTTCATTAAGTGCGGCGACACGTGTGGAAATCGAACACTACTTCCAGCCAACATGCTACACCCAGGCAGGTAGCAAACGTGTGAGCTCATCAAATAATCTAAATTTATTTTTCGCACGCCGTGTTTTGGTTAATTGGGTCACGAAAATAAACGCAAACGCATCGGCCTGTAACTAATCGAAGCGCAACCAGCTCAACGAAGTGGAATTGCAAATAGAGAGGAAGGAAATTGAATCAACTGGATGCAATGTACAAAAAGAAATATAGCTGATTTAATAGCAGGATTTAAACAAGGAAGAAAAAAACGGTAGAAACGTAACCGTAAATTTGTTAGAGGGTAGTAAATTTTTCAAGGTCTTGGAGTTGTAGAAATCATGCAAGTGGAGGAAAGAAAAACGAATTAATATGTTGTCGCCGCATTGGATTCACTTTCAACACGTACAAATCGAATTAAGTCACCTTTAACTTAATTTGGATAGATAAAATTTTATGAAAAAAATATATACGTGGTATTTGAATGGAAAAATTGCTTTGTCCAAAGTTGGTTATTTTCAGAATTCAGTAATTTGCATTTTGGGGCGGGGAGGAAAGAGGTTTCCATTAGAAGTTATAAACCAATATTTAAGAATTTATTTTCGTATTCCCTTCAGTATTAAGCCCAATAAAACTTCCAAATTTTTCAATTAAATTTTTATACCTTATGCTCAAAGAAAAATCAAAAAATTTGCAGATAAATTTGAAAATCAAAGGATTTCTCACTGGTGAACCAAGATTCTAACATAGTACTCTTTACCTATTTACTCTAAATATTAAATTTCGCACATGCCCTTAAATTCCCTCAAAACAGATAACAAAAAAACACGCAATTTGGCCTCCAATATATGTATTAAGCTAGTATCGTAGAGGTGAAGATATTTTAAAGCTAATTACGAGAATGTGTGGACTTGTTGTTGCCCCCCCTAAAAATAGCGCAGTAGCCCGAGAAAGTCATGTAAATATTTAATGCCAACTTTGTAGATCACAAGACCACAATCAATTTAAAAATACCACAACACGCACGTCAATGCACCATGACTGGAAATCCTTCAAGACTTATGACAATATTAACTCACTCTTCATGCTGTTGTTAGAAGAGTGTATGTTGTACCACAAAAAAAAGAAAGAAGCCAAAGAAATTGATATTGTGTTGATTGAATCCCATCGCAAGTGTTGAATGCGTCAGCCAAAACGATTAGCATTGGCACACTGTCAAAAATTGTTGCTCATGACAATGAAGGCACGCCAAGCATTCGGGAAAATATTACTCAGCTCAAAACAAAATAAATACATAAACTCAACTAACTTTACGCAGACTTCATCCAGGTGTGGTAAATACCAATAAGCATTATAATGCTACGTGAATTAATTGTGCACAATTACACTCTTTATTGTGCCGCTTAGAATTCACCCTTTTCTAGTAGTAGTGGAGGCCAGGCCAGATCGGAGTATTCAATTTCTTTGACCTTCGCTAAGCACTCGCTCAGCAATCTTCTAGAAGGAAGCGCACGTATACAAAAGCAAATAGAAGCACGTTTCATTGAAGATTTGGTAATTTGTGCGCGCAATTTCACAATTGTTGCTTTTCGACCGCGGCGAAACGCGGGAAAGCCGATGAAAGCTTACCCATCAACAGGGAAAATACAGTAGATGGGAATTAATCGTCGAGAATATTTTGATAGAACAATAGAAGAGAAATTGTGATTATGGCAAAGTTAATTAAAGAGTAATGGATGAAAATTAAATTAAAGCCCATAAAATAAAAGAGTCATACAAGGAAATTAATAATTCACAAAGCAATTTAAATAAAGAATTGAAAATTAAGGCGTAGGAAATAAAGAGAAATTATCAAAGAAAAAACGAGCAACAACAACGTAAGGCGATCGTTCCCTAGGAAAATGAAGGCCATGCCACCTTCTTATAGGGTAGTTTTATTATACGCACCGCTTACATTGACCAAACCGACGTTCAAAGCCCCAGAAAGTGAGAAAACTCGCGAGCCCTTGAAAACAAGATTATCTTTCTATAAAACGCTATCAATTTCGCAAAAAAAAATTAATCAGTAATAAATCTTTTCTTTTTATGAGTTTTCCCTTGAAAAAAACAGGAAATTTCTCAAGTAATCCAAAGAAAAGTTTATCCCAAGTTTCCACCTCCAAATTCCTCGTGTTTTGATGTAAAATCCATGTTTTTTTCATGTTGTACTCTCAAAAGTTTAAGATTAACCCAACTTTCTTATCACATTCCCCCTGTAGAATAGGCCAGGTTGAAATAGTGGCTGTGGAGGTGGCAATTGAAGCACAGTATTGCTTTCAAAGACCCCATAGCACACAGAGAGCAGAAAAAGGAGCAAAATCGATAAGTATTATGAATATTATACGGCCACGCACTGGCCACTCGCGCGTTCAGCTCAATCTGAAATTTTCATATGCCCGAGAGCAGGAAATACCAACCTGCCAACAAAAGTTACGCACGCCATTGATAGAGATAACGCCATCGATCGCAGCAAGCCACAACAATAGCAGTAGCATGAATAATATAAGTATAAGCAACACAAATATAAACAATCCTTGTGCACTGTAATCTAATGGACTTTGATTGCTAGCATTACCCTTCTTCAGCCTATTAAGGCTAACTAGCTGCCTTGGGAATAATCAATCACAACATCGTTGAGGATTGAACGCTGACGAAACGACGTTGAAAGCAGGTTAACCCTCTAAAACGATCCGCTGTCGATGATAGTGTCGATGCTGTTGATTGGAGGGAGTGGAAGGCAATTGTTTACTCACATTGAGTATACCCCTGACGAT
>JAODGC010045433.1:20720-43584 GCA_027574925.1 Ecitoglossa quadriceps | reverse complement strand
CCAACCCAACCCAACCCAACCCAACCCAACCCAACCCAACCCAACCCAACCCAACCTAACCTAACCTAACCTAACCTCACCTCACTTAGGTTAACCTAACCTAACCTAACGTATATTAATATTTACACACTTAAACATACTTTAAATTTTCTAAATCATAAATTAATGGATAAATTTATTAGTAGCAAATTAATGATGCTAATCAATACGCATTCAGTTTCTGTACATTAAATAGATAGCATTAGCCAGCAAACTGCATGAAACTGTGTGAAGGTCAGAACAAAGGTAGTCCACTCAAAGAGTCAAAAACAAGACACCTGTTTCACATTAAATGTAAAGTGCCTCTTCAGAAGTAAGTCACGTTCAAGTAGTGCACGCTGAAACTTGTAATCCATTAGAATAACACCCAACGAGTACCAGCTGGTATTTGGTGGATAGTCCACTGATGTTGTTGGTAGTTCATTACAACGATTCGAATCATTACAACATTCAAAAATAGCCGAAGGAAGTCAAGGTTCGTGAAAAAGACTTGATTTTCAAAGCCATATTGATCATACATTTCAACATCTGGACATGTTCTGCTAATAAATTATTTATATACCAAGGAAAGCACACAAATCCACTTCTATCTAGCGGAATATCAATCAATGTAAAGCTGAAAAAAACTTTGAAACATTGATATTTTAGATCATGGAATCCAGTTCACACCTCCTTGTCATCGTCGGCATCATTTCACTTTGTCAAGCGCATCCTTTAGGGATTGACAATGTAATTGTAGAAGGAGGACAAGTTATAGCAAATATTGGAGATAGTTTCCAACAATGGGGTGAAAGTAATAAGGTAATAACTTGTGTTCGCTCATTGTAAGCACCAAAGCTTGATGAGAAACTGTGCTTTGGCTCCTCAGCAACAAATTATCCCACATTACGGTTCCTACGGCCGGGAGAGGGCCATCCTAGAGATGGAAGGCAAAATCTCCCAATTAGAATCCACCTACACACGATCACATCAATTCATCGCCGACGTCGTGGGGCACAAGGCACTAATTGATATGACGCAAGAATATCAAAAGTACGGAAATGACGGCGAGAAATCACGACGCGTCGCAACCGCTCTGATTGGGAGCTTGGATGGTGTCGCTAATGTGGTTAATAGTGTCCTAGACGTAAGTGATGATCAATTAATTTAGGTTTATTATATGATAGTATTTGAACTAATAATTTTTTTAGGCACCGAATGACAAGACGCGTTATGCGTCGAAACAAGCGACATCTGTGTTGAATGTTGTTGGGGCGACATTAGTAGGACTCTAATCAAAGTCAATTTTGGATTGTTCAGATCAAGAGTTTAGCTATACTTGGGTAGGAGATGAGATTGTACATAGTGTAAGATGGTATTTAAATGAAAATTGATGGAATGAAGGCAGCTAATAGTCAATGAAACTTTTAGTCTGCAGATAATGTTCACTTAAGTAAGACTGAAATATATTTATGATAAATTTGTAGTTTAAAATAACTCTAAGGTAAATTATAATTGGGTAATAATTTTAAGGTGTGGCTGCCTTAACTTATTGGCTTGGCTAAACTAAATAATGGTTTAAATTAGATATGTTTCAATCAAGATTTTAGTAAAATCTAGATTTAGAACTTAAATCTTGACAATGAAATCGATCATTATTTATTCACATTTGTCCATGACATATTGTTTGGTAATTAAGAAATCAAATTACCAACTGCAATGTGAAGTATTTAAATTACACTAATTCTTTTCGCCTCATTTTTTATAATTAAAAGCTATAAAAATGCGTTCAACAACATTAAAATATCAATCACTGCTACCTTTAACAATTTGATTTTATTGCGCATTTCCAAATATTAGTAATTGCAATTACTCCCAATATAAGCCATGGTGTAATAAATGATGTGCCAACTGATTGCAATAATTTTTTGTTGTTTAACCACAACCAAAATCACATCTAAGTACATTTTCTTATTTAATGCGATTAATTGTTTGACTCAAGTGGTAAGCAAATAAGTCATCAGGAAATAACGAAAATATGGAGTAGTTTAGATTCACACTAAAAGTTGTTTCCTTGAGAAGTCCAGAATAATTGCAGGAAAATAAGAAAATAAAGATTTATCATGAACATGAGGCAAACTTTAGATTTATTGATACTTACGCTTTTTGCTGAAGAAGCAATTTGTAAACCATCAGTTGGATGACAGAGGATTATCAACGGAAGTTTGCTTTGATTACAGTCTTGTTTAACTCATGTGGAGATTGGGTTAATTAAATATTGAAAGCATCAGTAATATTATGCAAATGTGTGGGTATGAATGTTCATATGATATATATTTTACAACGATAAAATTACTCAACGGGAAGAAGAATGAAGAACTAAATAATACAGACATTTGTGAAGAGGTTTTTTACTTCCTGTTGATGAAGTTGTCCACGATAAAACACAAAATAGCGCAAATTTAGTGTTCTACACATTTGTCGATTGTCACCACTCTGTCTAGTTATATATTTATTTTTGTTTAATGAACAAAATCAACAGCTGTATGTACCTTTGGTTCCTATTTCTTTGTTGTCTTTGTTTATTGATCCTCCTATTAACAAATACTACTTAAACAAATGACTAGTCATTCTTCCCTTAAATGCAAATCAAACAATCTTCGAAGCAGACAACCACTAAATATCCAAACAATTAAATTGTCTGCAATTCAAACCAATTCACTCAATTGAAATCCCTCATTCAAGCAAACCAATAAACCAATTGAATGCTATTCGAATTGTGCATTGAACAATACTGGTTTTACCATTCACATTAACACTCATCCCAGCTAACCAACGATTATATGCGTTACCCAGAAACCATGTACCTATAGTACCAATAGCGATGTGTAATGTGTAATGACGAGGGAATTCTTTGACCGCGCAGTGATGACTAATATTCCATGTCGAACGTGGTTTAATAAATAATGCGGGCTCAGCATCTTGCGCATTTGCCGTCGCGCATTCGGGCGTTCAAAACACTTTGATTGTTTCCCATTTTTGTGATAGTTTCCCGTACGACACTGCATGGCTAGCATGCGATCGGTGTTATCACAACAACTCAGCAGTTGCAGCAGGAACAGCATTGTGTGATGATGCTAAACGGAAAAAGTGCGCGCATTGTTCAACTGTTGATCAGTGAAGCATTGGAGCGCTAATTAAGATTAATTTTTAACCATCCGGCGGGTCGCGTATTCCTGGGGGACTTGGGGGACACTCATCAGCCCTACACAATTACTGCAGCTGTTTATACAACGCCATGCACGCGAAATTGTGCCGCGCTTTTATCAGCATTAATTTCCCGTCCTGCATTAGAGACCTAAGTGAGCAGTGGATGGCTAATAACGAGTAATGAATTGTGACCACCACTGGGAACATAATCTCCAGGATTGAGTGCCGTTGATGAAGTTTTCATAGAAAAAAGTGAAATAAAATAAATACATCCGAATTATTATGTACAAATATTAAATATTTACTCAACGGGAAGTGAAAAACAAAATCAATTTACACTTGGTTGATGAGAGTAACATGGTCAACATGGAAGGTGACGGTTTGGATAATTCCGAGTTCAGCGTTTTAGTCAGGTAAGCACTTCATTTGTTTACGTTTGAAAATGTCGACTAATTACAATACTTCCAAGACATATCACTTTGAAACCTGCATAGAAATCATTTCTTGTTGTTTGAATGTAGTTTGCAGTTTAAGTGTGATGTTTCTTATGTGATAAGTGCAATGTGTCATGTGTAATATGTAATAACAACAATTAAATGCACGTTGATGAGTGCAGTGCTCATTTTCTCTCAGTTCATCGTTCAGTTGCAAGCGTCAATTTACACTAAATTGAACACTAAACTAGAGAAAAACGAATATATCTAGTTTAAGCTCAAACGCATTCGGTCTTTGTTAATTAATTTATTACCCATTTAATTTGTTCTAATTGCTGCAAGCTCCATACGTTTACTAAAGTCGCATTCATCAGTATTATATAGGTCGTATTTACTCTTTGATATCTGTGTATCCCATCATTATGTAAATTTGAAAAAGTGAGAATTTTGTTGGAATAATGTTATTTGAAAGACGACGCTATCAGTCAAAAACACGATGTTTACATACCGGATGCGATGACAAAGTGTTGATTATATCTTAAGCAACGACTTCCACGTTGTGTGTGATTCCAACCACAAATGATAAGATAACTTTGCGTAAGCCAGCAACATTTGCATAAAATGGGCCTGAGAATACGTCACGCGTATTAAAAGTAATTTGTGCATATTGTCCTTTCTATGCGCGATTCGTCCAAGTAGCGAATATCTCGGAATGGTTGGCATTTTCGGTTTAAACATTAACTGAATAAGTTATGGTTCTTTTGCGTTAAACTTTACTTGACCTCATAGTCGTTTCATACTTGGTTACATTAACAAGTATTATTTATTTATTTGCAACAAGATAGTGACTTGAAAGAGTTTAAAATGGAGCTAGTTAATCAAACAAATTCCACATTTGATTGTGTTGATCAAATAGAAAATTGTACCATGCGGACTGAGCGATACTTTATTTTAATGCAGTAAGTTCCAGCAAAATGAAAATGAATTAATGCAATTGAAGTAGAATAGGTCGTATTACATCTGCATGTTATTTATGTTTAATCTTTTGTTTTCGTTATGTTCAATTAGATATTCCAAGGGAATGATGACAGCAGCAGGCGTAGTGACAATCTGCATCATGGTGATTGGAGTGATTGGCAATTTGCTCACTGCAATAGCGTTATTGAGACATTCCAAGCTTCGCACCGTAGCAGCTGCATTTATTGCCAGGTAAATAATTTTGAGAACGCGCGTAAATAATTAACTAATATTGCTGTGGTGATGACTCATTATTTCGCTAGTAAGGTGAGAAATTTGAATTATTCGTTGGTGATTCACTTGCTATTTCTCGTTGTGTCAAAGTGAATAAAGCTTGAATAGTGACTTTAAGAACGAAACGTAGAAGGATTCAAAACAAGTAGAATACCTGGCTGACTATCCAACATTGATGATTCAGTCACATTGGTCATAATTACAACAATAATATTGTGTCAACCTTGTTTGCGGTAGTATCGCTAATGTTATTCCAGTTGTAATGAAAGTTCTACCAGGAATTCTGCGATAAATTCTAGTGTTTACAAGCAAATGAATTGACACAGGACAAGTAATTTTACATCACGAACATTTTATTCAGTTGATCTGGGATTTTAATAATAGTGCTTTTGATTGCAGTTTGTGTGTGTCTGATTTGTTATTCTGCTTCCTGGTGTTACCTTTCCAAGCAAGTCAGTTTTTCTACGGCAAATGGATGCATGGAGATGCTTTATGCTCCTTGGTCCCTATGTTGAGGTAAAATTGCAGTACATTTTTGGTCCTTGTGTTGTTGGACTATAAGAATTTGTTTGGTTTAGGTATGGAAGTGTAGGAGTGTCTTTAATTGGCGTGGCAACAATCTCAATCAATCGCTACATCCTCATCGCCTACCCCAATCTCTACTGCCAAATCTACACCAAAACCAAAGTAGCACTTTATATCGCTGCCATTTGGATCTTCAGCTACGGTCTGATGGCAGCTACCCTCTTCGGATTCTGGGGAACATTTGGACGTGATGATCTCCTTGGAACTTGTACAATCAAACCAGATGCAAATGGACGCTCTCCGAAAGTAGCATTGTTTGTCTTTGGCTTTGCAATTCCTTGTCTAGTGATTATCATCTCTTACGCTAGTATCTACTGGGTTGTACGTAAGTCGCATGAACGAGTAGCTCAACACAGTAACAGCACAACGAAACGTAGTGAAATGCATATTACCAAGATGGTTATTGTCATCTTCGTAGCCTTTGTGGTGTGTTACTTGCCCTTGACTATTCTGAAAGCATTCGATCCTCAGTTGAGGTATCCTCCAATTCATATATTGGCATATATATTATTGTACACGGCATGTTGTATCAATCCAGTGATTTACGTGACGATGAACAAGCAGTATCGTGATGCGTATTTGGCTACTTTAAAGTGTACAGCAAGGTCGTACAGATTTGATTCGGGGCCTGAAAATGGACAGAATAGTAAATCCTTTATGTCGGTTAGTTATCTGAAGAATATGGTGCAGAAGAATCCGAAAGGGTGATGGAAAATGGAGTGAAATGTGTATTTGATATGATTGTGTATGTACCCAGAAGGGACTAAAGGAAAGCAATAGCAATACTTGAGCTGTATGCAAGTTACTAAAATAAATTTGCTCATCGACTGTGTTCATATATTCAAATCAAGGTAGTGAATCAGAGGTGTGTATATAGTCATTTCACAATTTATAAGATGATATTGAATTCCAAAGCCATATTAGTATTAAACAAAGATATATTCTGAATAATATGTCAACTGTTGTATTTAATTTGTTATAATTACACATACATTTGAAATTATATGAAAACTTCTGCTTGAATTGTTATTTTTAATATTTAACTAAGCAGTGAATAGAGGTTACGTGCCTACCCGCTTTTGGAGGTGTAAAGACCTGATGGTCTATGTGCTCGGTTCGAGTCCGGGGATCCTGGGTTCAATTCCCGACAGTGGCGAGGTGTTCTTCGATCAAATTCAAATAATTCCGAATTACATTGGGATCATGGGAGTGAGAATTTCATGAGATCAATAGAAATGGAGGAGGTACCAAAATGCCACAGGAAGCCGCCTTCCTGAGAGAAGGAGCAGCCGAGGTTAGGAATTAAACCCGAAAATAAATAAACACACAATATGATAGTTTAATATACATTATTATTTTCACTTGAAAATAAAATCCAATCCGTATTCTATTCAGCCGTAATCAATTTCTGTAACACTTCATAGCTCTTTCTTAATTTTATAATTAACGGTAATATATTTTAATTCTTTCTATTCCTAGCGCGGAATATACATGAAATCCGATTACATTTTTTCAATGCGTTCCTTCTTGTGGAGCTACAATAAACTCTAATTTCTAATCAGTAATGATTAATAATGTTACAATAATTAATCTATAGATCACATTCGTTTCGTTTGAAAATATATTCAGAATTAAACAAACCTCCACTCACTAGCAAACATGTATAAAACTAAAAATGAATTGTGCCTACCTCACAAGCTCCCAACGCATTGTTAAAAATATAAATAATCCTAGTAGATGGGTAAAAATGACAAAAAAATAGTTTCTAATCTAAATGACAAACATATCTCACGCTTCTTAATCATTGCACAAAAAAAAAAACTCGCATACATTGCAATGTCACACGAAAGTGTATCTTAAACTTCAACATAAGTCCAAAGCAAGCTCTTAATGCCGATGTAAAATACAATATACACGCAATTCATCCAGTTGCATACAGAAAATCTCAGATTTCTGATAATAATCTACTGTAAATTGAATACACGCATGTATAGAGTAAACATGATTATACTTTGAGGCCTCAGCATGGCAAGTAAACGGGTTCCTCATCAGTTTCCGGTTCTGAATCATCCTTTGCCTTTAGATGCAAGAGACGAGCAAGGGTTTCAGCGTTCTCCTCTTGGAATGAAATCAATGGATGCAACGCCTGGCGGATACTTGTAAATAACTTGGGGACATAGAGCTCCTGCTGGGCTATCAACTGCCGAGCACGTTGCCTTTCTTTGGAGATATCGTGACTCACGTAACTGTTCACCATGGCAGGAAGGTTCTGGTGGTTCACGAAGTTACGAAGGACTTTCTCTCGGAGATAGACGAAAGGTCGAATTACTCTTAAATCATGCTCCCTGTAAGAAGGAAGGGAAATAATGAATGCACATTTGAAATTTAATTCCAGGAAAAGTTACACACTTAATATAATAGTGGGCTTTTAGGGTCCGCAACTTTCCAGTATGGAACAAATTAAGTATGAAGTTCTCAACGAAATCATCAAGATGTTGACCAATGGCAAGGACATTATAATCACCACTTTTCGCAGTGGAATAGAGACGATGGCGAAGATCCCTGTTTGCAAAACTATGGTACACTTCTTCTGCAACTGCATTATTTTCTATAAGAACAAAAAAATATTACCACGTGTACATAGATGCCAAGGAATGAATTAACTACCTTCTGAGCTATCATTCTGGCCATCCAGAACGTAATGCACGCCTAGACTCTTCAAATGTTGCACCAGCACACAAGGATCACAGCCTGTTTCATCAAAATCAATGGTGACTGCTCCAATCGTAAAAACAATGTCTTTGCTCAATACAACACTTTGATATTGTAGCAACGTATGTAATAAACTTAATGAATCCTTTCCTCCAGATAAACAAACCATTACTCTATCTCCATTCCTAATCATTTCAAACTCCTCAATTGCTTCAATAGTACTATCCCAGATATTTTTCGGAGGGCAGGACCACTTACAACTCAAGACTTCTTCGGAATTAATTCCCTCTGGTTTATCCTCATTCTCACTATGGATCTTCAAATGGCATTTCACACTTCTTCCACGTTCAGATCTCAATTCAGATGTGCTACTTGGTCGTCTCGCAAAGTCGCCATCATGTTCTTGGAATGACAAATTAATGCCGCTATCTTGTGAACTTAAATTCGTATGCGCGTAACATGGCATCATCTTCTTCATCATCACTAAGTCATCTTCATTCAACTCATTAATGCTGTTAGATTTGTTGATAATTTGAATTACAGTCTCACTACTTGATCCTGGTGTATAGCGTTCTTCTTTAGCACTATTTGTAGACAATGCACTGGTGGCCCCTTTTTCGGAGTCACCTGAACTAGAAGCCCTCGAGAACGATCGCTTATCAGGTGTGATGAAGACATCAACAGCATTGAAAGCATCACGAAATTCGCTCTTTACTTCATTCGCCATTTCTTTGGAGACTTTTTCGATATATTCAGCCACTTCCACTGCAGAAATGGAGTCACTTCGACCATCTTCACTTCCACTTCCAGTACCATTAACGTATTTGGAATAATCTGAACCATCAAGCGCGTCTTCAACTTTATTAATTACCTCTCTAATCTCGGATTTGATATTAGTTGCCAACTCCTTTGTCATTTCAGTGACATACGTTTGAAGATCACTAGGTGATGACCTGCCCAAATCCAAACTTCCTAAGAGACTCAAACTGTTCATGCTGTGCGTTGGTGACATCTGGTTGTCGGATTCTAATGATTGGAAATCTTGAGCACTACTGCAACTGCAATTACGCTGCCTCAAACCTAGACTCATCTTCGTTTGTGGACTTAAAATAGGAGGTGCTTGTGAAGTGATGGGTCCTCCAAGACTAAAGCATCTCTCTCGGTTGAACATATTCGGATGTGGTGATTGTGGCACTGGATTCAATACTTGCGTGGATACACATTCACTCACTGCAAACATATCGGGCCCTTGCGTCGTGAACGATGTAGGGAAATAAAAGCTGTTCATGTCTTGAACAAAATATGGCACAGGGGATGAGCTGGTGAGGATTCTATGATCATCAATAGCGGGCAGACTAAAATGTCGAGGACTGCTATTGTTCGACATTGGATGTGCAATACTGTTACTGGTGGTAATCTTCTCATTCTCCTTTTCGGAACGCTTCGATCCGCTGAAGCCCAACGGGTTGAAAGGAACATTGTGTTTGATATTTTGCGAATTCCCGGTTAGGATATCCTGAGCTTCGTGTTGCAGCATAAACCAACGCAACTTCTCTGCTCGGGTATCAAATCTAATACCTTGCTCCTCGGAAGAACCCCGCATTGCAATCTTTCGAGCGCGATTGAATAAATTCCTAGCAGTTTGCAGGCATTCGGAGTAACTCTGCGGGAATGGCCCAGGTCCGGAAATTCTTCGCTCATTCATTGTCATCTTCCCATCAATGTATCTAATGGAGCCTAACCATTTTCTATCTCTAGAAATTGGATTCGTATGATGTCTCCATTCACCAGTACCTCCGTCAACTGTATACTGCGGGAGGAGTTTCCAGCCTTCAGTTGCTACCATTTTAACTGCCTCCATGATAAATGCCAATTCATTATCGTTAATAAAATAGGGAAGACTAATTCTCGTAAAACCAGGTCGTAATAACTCAAGATGTGATTTTTCCATTGATAAATTCAACCTCCCTAATCGTTGATCCTCGAGAATGATATTCTCATACTGAGTGGCAAGATTTTGATCAATTCCTAGGAGATCCTGCGCATATGCACTCGAGCACGGACATCCTCCACGTGCCTGGATACCAAACACATCATTCAAAATGGCACACACAAAATTATGATGTAGAAAAGTCCCCCGAGGGTGGCGGACCATAAAGGAGAACACTGGGATCCTCTTAAGACCAGTCGAACTATTACCCAACAAAATTATTTCTGGAATAGTCCTAATATGCTGCAGCATCTGCTTTGTGATTTTATCCTGCCTAGCTACAATATTAGCAACTGTTACCGTTTCTTTCAATTGCATCGCTAATCCAGCTCTGATGGATTCGATAATAGCAGCTGAAGTACCTTCTTCTTGAAGCTCAAAGCTTCTATTTTGATCATGCAAGGCGAAAAATCCTTCCGGCTCACAGGTGTTCATTCGTTTGAATAATGATTTTTTGGCTACTAATATGCCAGGCGTCTGTACACCGCCAATAAACTTGTGACCCGAAAAATATATGGCATCTTTACAGATTAACGCAGTGTCCTCGACGCCGGGGACTTTCGGGTTCATGTTCAAGGTAACATAAGGCGCCGCGAGGTTGTAATCCCAGAACACAAACGCGCCGTATTGATGGAGTAACATGGTGGCGGCGACATCGTCGACCAAAATACCAGTTACACTACTGGTAGCTGCAAAGCAGCCTACAAGTTGCCTTCCCGAATTTTGATGTAACTTGAGCTGCTCTTCCAGGTCATTTAAATCGAGAAAGTTTTGCTTGGTTTCAGCTATTCTTATAATCTAGGAAAATACAACCAAGTTAAACAAACTTTATTTTAGAAACCATCGGAATAAAGAAGTTACCTGCGCTCCAATCTCCTCCCATATTTGTAAATTATCCTGATGCTCGCTGGTGCCAACAAAAACAATGGGTGCATCGAGATCCAAAGCATACACTAATTTCTTTATGGCACCCGCGCAGCCGTGTCCTACAAAGATGACAGCATCTTGGTCAGATGCATTTACTGCACTCTTGATGATATCTCTAGCTTCCTGCCTGCAACCAAAAGAATGAAAAATGCTTTTAGGAAGTATTTAAGATACCTTAAATGCATGTTGAGACGGAAAATAGATTACTAGTACATGTTAGCAAGAAGTTTTAAAATTGCTTCACTACAGAAATGCGAGATGATTCTACAGAAGTAAGAAATGCTAGAAATGCACAATCGACAATAAACATCTCATCTATGATGAAATTCAATCTATTCCCCTCTTTCTTGGAAATATTTTTGTCCCAGGCCTCAAGGAAGTGTGACCAAGTATCTCCTGCCCACCTTACCAAGACCACAAGAGCACTTTATACGGTAAGGAGACTATAATGATATTTGCTTGGGGCATAATATGCTGGATGTAGTTGAGATATGGGACTTCTAGGTGCACAAGGTCATCAATAACCTCCATAAAGATATGGCTTTTTTATGGACATTTATGACTTACCTAAATAATGTGCTTTGCATGGAGGTGACATTGGCTGTTGAGTGGGTGTTGCCATGAAATGGAAGGACCTCTCTTTGAATGTACTCCTCAATGAATTGCAATGATCTTCCTGAGGCGACATAGTCACAGAAAACAGCTGGAACACAAAGTAAACATACTTCATTGCAACGCAATTATTTTCCATCATTGAGAATATTATAATTGTACATTTCTATATGATGACAGTGTTACAATTATATTATCCCACAGTTTGCATATGGTTGGCAATCAGTGGCAACAATCGATAAATTCTGGAAGAGTCCAAAGTTCCCGCGGAGCCTGGTTGGCTGCGGGGCGGTCGAGCAATTTGGAGCGCCGCCAAACCAGGGCAGCAGAGCGACAGGTCGGCATAGCCGCCGGCTGCAACTGCATACAATGTTGTAGAAGTGTGTCGCTCTCGCGGCCACGACAAGGTCAGGGCGATAATGCAATTGCATTATATTTAACGGCGTAAACGTGGAGACGATAAAAAGCTCCTGGCATTGGCGGTACAGCTACATGAATGTCATCCAAGAATACACCGAATTTCCTGATATTAATTTTACCCTGCCTTCATCACTCAAATCGTCGTAAAGCCAAGCACAGCCTCGGCATCTTTTAATATCACAAATCGGCACACAAATTCGATTATGAATGCATCACGAGGCCGCTGCAGCGAGGGCACAAACAAGGCAATAAACACATTGCTTTATTTTATTATTGTTGATTGAGACAAAGTATATTCTCCATGACTCATCTAAAATAAGCGAACGCACGAGTGGAAAACATAATTTTCCTTGTTTTCCACCTCGGCACTGACCAAATGAAAAGTTAGTCATTTAGCATTTTCCCAACGATGCTAAACTACAATTAACAAATGTTAACAAGTTGCATTAAGCAATGTGAATGCAGCCTCACACATTTTCGTCCTGTCGCTGAGATCATTCCGAATGCTTGAATAGCTTTTCCACCAAAACAAAACGCAGACTCTTAATGGAGCAATTGCGAAACTATTTTAGTTCCAAGTACGTTTCGTATTTTACTTTCAAAGCGGAAAGTAAAAGTAGCTGGGTTGTAGCGTAATTCCAATCTCAGAGTAATTAAGGAACAAGAACATATGTTCATACGCTTGATTTGAAACGGAAGTAAACAAATTAAATCAACTATTGAAATTGGAAATACCTGTCATGTAGTCGCATAAATTAATTATAAGTCAACAAAGCCCACTGAGTAGAGAATTTCTTGGTTTAGTTTTCCCCGCTTAATTAACTTAATTATACAATAACAACCCAATGAATTAGAAAAATTGTTCCCCAATATCACCTAAACCAAACAATACGATGAAGTTGACGTCCCAACTTCAAACAACAAATCAAACAATGCTAGGATGTACTAAACAAACAAAGCCGACACGTGACTGACCTCAGTTTCCCTATTTTGCTTCGAATCCATCCAATCCATCTATTGAACACACTGCTTAAACGGATCTTCTTTTAACCCAAACACGGATCTTATAATTTCAACCTCTATTCAAATCACCTCATCTACCAATTCTGTTGATTGAAAACTTAAGCTTAAAGAAGGATCTTAACCATACTAATGTGTATATTTGTATTATATGAAGTACAATTTGTGTTTCTAGAGGGTGCCTAGAGGGTTCAAGGTGCCTTGACGAAGGAGAGGTACTTAGGGATGAGTTCCACGACGCAATTCAAGCCTGAACGTTGAGCAATGTGTGGCCGTGACCTATTTCGATACAGAAGGGGCTCTGACTAGGGAAGGATAATGAAATGGAAGCTAGGCGAAAGGTAGGGGAGTGAAGGAACTTGGAGGAAGAAAGGCAGGTAGTGCATGTTGTGTTATATTGATTTGCACATGCCCTTCCACTTTTGCCTTGACAATATTATCAAGTGCAATGAATTCATTTTACAACAAATATACAGTATAACATAGGGACTAAAAGTGACCAAAAGTAATTGATCAATATTTCATTTGTTTTCTGATAGCATTCTTATACTTCAATGCAAAGACGTGATGATTAAAACAGAATATAAAACAATGAATGGAAAAACAGTATTCTAATTGTAGGAAGCACTTGAATTTCGCTGATTGTTCAAGATTTTGATATCATGTTTGTCACAATCATCAAAACAAATAGAAATATATTAGCAAGGTCAATAAAGTATCTACAAAATATACTCAGTAGATGAATGAAATACTTATTGTTTCATAATGAGTTCGCAATTATGTTCAGAAAAAAGAGAAATGTTGCAATTTAATTCCAATTTCAGGGCATCCAATCGCGTTGGTAATCGTTTCACACTTTGGCACTATGTGTTGATATATTTGAATTAATCTTGGCTCGTGTCCTTACGTCAACAATTCTCGAATAGCAACGCTACCAAAAATTATCGCTTTCGTTTTTTTTTCCACCTAGAAACATTTTAATTTTACATTTTGATTCGGGGGAGATAAAAATAGACTCAGTGAAAACATCCTTTAACTTTTCCCATGGTCACTGTTATCAATAAATTAATGTTTTTATACGTGAACCTTGTACAGAGCTACATCGCTCCTATGACACGCAAATGCCCTGCGGAAAAGTACCCGCTACCAATCTCTAAATTTTCCGCTATTTTCTAAGCTCAACAAGATTTGTTGTGTACACCGGTAGCGCATTAACCTTGTTGACATGTGGCTCATTCGTTTTGTCCATTTCCCAGCCCACAAATCCCTCTAAAATCCTGTAAAGCCTGCATTATGTGTTCGGTCTGTAACATCTGCGTGGTTATTTGCAGCCTGCACGAAATATTGAAGTTTCATCATGGCTGAAGGCAACTATTGTCGCGATTGGGACAATTGTTATAATGGTGCCTGATGTTCGATTGCGGGCGTGAGGAAATTTTAATATGCGACCACAACGTGGTAAATAAGTTTTATAGGCTACACGTGTCGGGCGTTAAACGCGTAGAAAACATGCGATAAATGCGTAGCCTAGACTGCCTAGAATATTGTTCCAGAAGCAACAATCGGTACATAATGAGACGATATAAACACGCAGCGTCAGAGTATGCAATATGCATATTCTTTTAAACAACACAAGTTTCACAACAATTCAGTTTCCCATTTCGTTAAAATCGTACTTAAAATAAACATGCATGACTGAAATTAAGTCATCACACTTAATACCGAATTTGCTTGATGAGCGCTCGATTACAATCCTACTGGCGTCTCCTATTCTTTCTTAGCAAGCATCAGAATTTTTTTTCGCGATGTAACATAAGACTCCCAATGTAGAAAAAGCATGTTTTCGCACATTTCACACTTTATATGAGGGACATTTGCGAAGCAACGCATTCGAAAATCAAATAAATACAATGAGTTCAAGGTGAAGCCTATGCTTCCAATTAAAAAATCTACAAAAATAATGTGAATTAAAAGTGCTTCTATTAGCACTGTAAAAACTAGCATAATTGAAATTGTACAAAACAGTGCTTTCTGTGGTCTATCAAGAAAATTAATCAATGTTATCCCTAATTTCAACGCATTTCTACTTGAATCAAATTTCAGCTTATTACACCAGAAGATAAATGCTCTGGATCGTGTTTTACGCAGCCATCGTAGGATATTATGATTAACTATAAAAGTATTAATACAGATTAATACTAATCCATCTATTATCGTCATTGTAGCTTAACATTATCAGCATTATCTGCATTTAATGATTAAGTCTGTTTTTGTTACAAACGCGATAGACCGTTTCATAGCATTTTATTCAATTGCGTCAAAGTTTCTTATCACAGCAACCTTTGACTTAAATCTCGCCTTAAAACGCATCTCAGTAAAAATTAATTTATTATCGCCGCCCTGAAAATAAATTCCTATATCCGTTGATTCTCACGCCAAATACTCAACCATACCAAACATTTGCCGATGTAATGGGTATGTAACGATTTATTTTTCATGTACCTTTGCGATAAGAACATTCAGTCATCAACATGTATTGGCATTTCACAATTTGCAGCGTTTTTAATGTTATCTGATTCAAATGTGCTCGCAGTTTGGCGCGGAATGTCATTGAGCTATTGCAATTTGTAACCCTGAAATATTCGATGATTACTGAATCAGTTACTGTGTAACGATGTGGTTTTTATTTAGTACACACTTGAATCGAGATAAGAATTGGAAATTAATCGGGAGTTATTTTCCGCAGAGCAAGGCGATAAACATCGGAAACAATTTGGTTTTGAAGAGGATTTCAAACGGAAATGGAATGCGGCAGGAACATGTTTGCAAACTGCGCAGAACTTTGAACGGTGTGTAATGTCATGAAAGGTAAATAATAAATTAAATTCTGTTTGCTTTTTGATAAGGATTTCTAGATATAACCAGATTCAATTATGTGTGAAGTGTTACATGAGCGAGCAGAGTTATCAAATGGAATGATTAGCAGAGATGAAAAAAACAATGAGTAGCACCTTGAAAATTGCCAAATATTGTCTTAGATATTACTTTAAATTTAAAGAGAAGTATTGATCAGAGTGATTATACATTAACTAACCTAACTTTAATATCCAGCCAAACAAATGAACTTTAGAACCATGCAAGAAAATCAAATTATCTTTTCACACATTATCTCAGAATTAATTAACAAGCTGTTGTTATAATTCCAACAGCATGTCTAATTATTCTAATGGAAATTATAACACGTCAAATTATCACAACCGAAATTTTCGCAAAGAATTGAAATTAAAAGAAAAACATAGATGCAGCACATTAAAATTAGTCAAGTGCTGGTTATTTGACATCGATAGGAAAAATGACTATTTCTTACATTGTTATTAATTGTCTGTTAATTAAAGTTAAGTATCACCATGACCTAAATCTATCTGTAACAGCACAACACGCAAATTAATCGCTACCGTAATTTTATTTACGAAATTTTGGAGTGCCTCAAGGAATTTCATGCTTGCAACTTTTGGCACCACATAACAGACAGTGGAGTGTAATACAAGTCTAGGCAAAAACATTTTGCATGCAACTATTAATTTACCGAAATAATGCCGACGGTTAATTAGTCTAATTATTTGTGGTTAAGTTGGAATGAATAAATGAATCATTTGTTTTGTTGCTTCATCGCCTCAAAATAATTGAAGGCGCTGAAGTTTTACATTTTAATTTCCGCAATTTATCGAAGGATGTTGTTGTTGTTACAGTTTAAAGCTGTTAAACGTGTCGACTGTTTTGTAAACCTAGTTTATGATGGTTGTAAATTTTCGAGAAATTAGATAAACAAATGGATTTCATTTGGTAATTAGTAACTTCTGGTTCAGTGAATTGAGGGCTTTTATTTTTAGTGTACTGAACGACTTGATTATAGAACTTCCCGCTCGTTAAAATTGTTTTGCATTTTCTCCATTCATATGAACTGAACTCACTTAGGTAATTTCTTTGAAAGCACCCCATGTCAAAAACCTGCTGAACATTTTAAATTAAAATCTGATTACAATCTTGGCACAATTTTAGTGGAAGCACTCCTAAAAAAGATTTGTACGTCATAAAATTCTTCGTATGAGAAGCATGAGACTGTTCTTGGTTAATTCAACTTCATGGAAATCCACTATTTTTACTTTAATTCATGCGCACGCAAGTTAAAACTGCATTTTCCTCCAAAACCTCCATTTATTTCTACTGGCCGCATTACCAGCTTATCTTATAATCTGTAATCCGCTTCCTCCACTTACAATAAATCCATGCAGTTTATTGTTTCGCAGCAGAGAGGCTATTTTAACGGTTGTGCTGCCTCAGCAACACACATTACCTAGCGAAACAATTTCTATAGACTACAAATGAATGTCAAGTTTATTTATAGAAAAACTAGTCGTGCCAAGTAAACAATAATCATAAACGTTAGCGACCTCCTGTGTACATTTGCATTTTTCAGATTATCGAGATGCAGACAAAGTCAGTGTTTGTATCTGGGATTTTATCTTGAATGGAATAAAGTTGGCATCGTATGAATGTGCTGTTTATGTCATTGCAATGAGTCTTAGAAGTTTTAAACAAGGCACGACGTCAACAAAGACAATGCTTGCTTCTGGAGTTTTTCAAATATCTTCAAATGGCATTAGAGGACACAAGTGCAATGGGGCATTAGAGTAATAGGTCAAGTTGTTAGCAACACCAACATCTTGTACACATTCGGATTGATTGTACAGTTGAAGAATAAAAAAATCAGTGATAACATTTTCATTGAAAAACTTGCAGTCCATCAACTTCAGAGTTTACTACTTTCACTGCTGAAGCTATCGAATTGTATACCTGGCATTCAGTAATCAGCAAATTATAATTTCGTTACAAATACAATTGGGTTTAGCTACCTGTAAAAGCAAAATATTGAAGATAATGCATTAATGTCAACTGTCAAAAACCATCATTATTGTTTTCGTGATTTACATTGGTTGTAAAAGTTATTATTCAGGAAAGTTGTCAATAAAATATACGTTGGATAAAGTTTCGTCCATTCTAGGAAGTCCCAAGAAAGAAAAAGTAAATCCCGTTCAATAATCAATATTAATGCAATCAACACTCTGGTCTTTACTAGACTAAGATAAGAATAAGCAGGTACACCTTTTCCATAGAAATTGAACTCTCGCATAATGATTTGATGATGACAGCAAACTAGTTGTTGCAACTGATTTAAACAAGTGAGTTTATTCAATTTCTGAAACAGTTTGAGCAAAATGACTTTAAACGAGATTTGCGGATGAGGAAGATGACATCATAGATGGGGTTGCTATCTTTTGTGTACAAATAAATAATTAAGTTACAACTGAATATTAACGCTCAATATGTTCCTGATTTTCGAATTAAAGTTGTATTTCTGCTTACACGATTTTTGTTTTCGTAAAGTTTCTATGATTCCAACAAAGTTGTGGCAAACTTTGCATGCAAAATGGGGCGCGTAGTTGGAATTCAAGTGACGTCAAAGCGTTTTTTATAGTTTGTAATTTATTGGTGCTGTCAACGTACGCGAAAGCGTGAATTATAATTTTGTGCTACTTGAATACAAATAGTAGTCCATCGCAAAAGAAACTTAATTTGAATTTCTTGCCATGCCTTAAACGATTAGAACAAGAATTGCAGATTTTTTCTATTTAAATCCCTATAAATAAAATTAGGAATTATTTCAATTTTTATTTGAATACTTCTCTCACTTGTAATTTCCATTGCATTTTCTATTCGCAATGCCAAATATGCATAGTCCAAAGGCTAAAGTCCACAGTTCAAGACGTAGAATGAATAAATTATTATTTTTCTTTCAACTAGAATTCTTGCTTTGTTTCCTCCTAACAGATTCATACAAGTTTCCAATTCATCTGGTAGGCGATCGAATAGTTTATACGTTGTGCAATTGAATTTATAGCATTTTAATTCCACTCCGTGTTTACAATGCGCAGTATTTCCACTTGATACGACATCTAATCATCCATGATTTTATTCTCAATATACTAGAGAATTGTTGTTGAAAAAATATTATAAATAAATCAAAACAATTAATTGGGATTTACATTTAATGTTTAAAATTGTTGACTTAGGGTTGATGTTTTTGATAGAAATTTGGGTTCATTAACTTCCTAGAAAGTGTTGATGATGCCATAGAAGAAAGTTACAAATTCTACATTAAACGCCTACATATTTTACAATAAAACATGACGAGGAAGAACCTCTAGATTGTAAATTTAATTTGCAATGATACGGTTTACTATGTCCATGTTAAACGGAAGTTAGAGAATCAATTTGCACTTGTTTTCCACATTTTCAAGCAAGTTAATTGAGCGTGCATCATAAATCAATGTCAAGGCACAAAATTACAGTGGAAGCTTCGAGACCAAGCTAGGAGAACTACTGGGACTAAACCCGTCAGTAAATTAATAAATTTTATTGTTTACACATGTCCAATTGTTAATGAACCTTTAAAAGAAAATATGGTCACTCATTTGTTTTCGTCCCGTTTCTATTTTCACCACTTTCCTTCTCCTAGGAGAAAAAAAGCAGTAGTCGTGTGTTGTCTATTTTTTATGAATGAAAAGTAACACATTAATGAAAAACTGACAAGACAAATGATGCTTACTTATTTTATGGCGGTAAGTGTAGACTATAACTATATGTCGATGAGTTGATGGCAATGTACTCAGGTCTTTATTTCGAAAAGTATGAAAACACGTAGTTTAACCGAAGCTTGCAATAAACAAAATATGGATACAGAGAAAATATACAAAAATTTAAATGGTTGGCAAAGAAGCACAGATTTGAGGGAAAATCGAACATAAACTGTTAAAGGAATGGAGAAAATAAGCAAGAGGAAAGGAAGCAGAATGCATTAAGCTTTTCTTTTTGGGACGTTTTATGGCTTGAAATAGACAACGTGAATGTAATACAAAGAGGCGGAAATGAAGACGACGATAAATATAGAATTTTCCACCAGGCAGTCAGTTAGCCCTCACTGAAGATAGGCATAAAGTAGATAAACCCCAACACCATATCCAATAATTTGGAGCTAAAAAATAAATCACCAAGCTACATAACCTTAATTTTCCTTTTTGTCCATTCGTATCATATTGTCATCAATTTGGATGCCACAGACTAACAACCAAACATAATTTTACCTTTCCAATCATCAAATCTGCAGATATTCCATGGCATTATGTAAACTCAAAAAATTTCCGTGCGAAATCCACCTCATTGTAATTGACAATACATTCCTATTCGCAGCTATCAATATTTGTTTGTGCCTTGAATAAATTATGCTAACTAAAGTATAATACAATGAGGCATGACAAAACTACTTAATGCCACTACAAACTAGAAGTATTAATAATAGAAGCAGTCGAAACAATGAAAAGCAATATGCAAATAAAAACAAATCTTTAATTTATTTCATACAAATTAAAATCCAATAGCTTCCATGCTAGTTATATGGATTTAAAAAAGTTGGTGTGCTTTGTAATATTTAACCAACACATTTGCCATGGCGGGTCTCGAAGTAATTGACAAGGATACGTGTGTACTGTCACTAATGTTTAATAAACTTGCAAATGTGCTACTGACAAGATGATACTCTGCACACAACTTTTACGATTGTAGGTTTCAATAACAATGATATTCTGCGTTGTTGGTGGAAGTAGGTTGAAATAGTGATTTTATAAGCGTCAGCCAAAATATATACAGCTACCATTCTCAATTTCTAATAAATTTATTAGTAAAGAAACCAAGTAGACTTTCGGCAAAAGGATTATACACTAAACAATAAGAAATTTACTTTGTCATACTTCTCTTTGCTTACTTCGTCCAAGGCATTTAAAATAGTTTGCGCATTTGCCTGCATAATACAATGAGAATAAATATTTATTTGAGCTGCATATGAAAATATTAATATATATAAATAAATTCACATCCTGCAGATATGTAATCTAATTAAATCAAAGCAATTCCATCTCAGACAAATTAGCAACTTAAAATAATCCACGTTCCATGCTGGGAAAATAATTGCACTTTTCAACACCATAGTTATTACTGTCAACAAACTCCACAATGTCTAGTGTTGATGTAGCTCCAAATGAAAACTCGTTAAATATCTCAACGCACATGAAATAATTTCATGACGAATTAGTAATTGATCAGCAGTGCATGATGTTAAATCATAATGTTAATGATTGTATGTCAAAATTTGACAGCTTCGTGTTTATATAACTTATAGCACATGTGCTCTTCGTTACATGGCACAAACGCAAAGATAAAATTGCAATTAGAGTCTGCTTTGTATCTCAGCCATACTGCCATGAATTGGTTGAGTATGCCACCGTATAATGTGATCTGTGTCTGTTTCATGCGCCTGAGTACATTTAATTTCATTTCGCACATCTCCACATGTTGCCAATATTTTCATATGTACACCAAAGGAGACAACATGTGCACTTATGTTAATATTAAGTATGGATAGTATAAAACGTATGAAACAGAGATAATGTTAGTGAACTTGAAAACACTTGCATTCATATTTATCGTCCCCTTGAGTTCAGTCTCAAAGCAACATATGCAAACGACATTTTATTTTATTATTAAGCTTGATACATTCAAATCTTTTTAGGAAGTCAATGTTATATTGAATTACTGAATTATATTGAAAACTGTGGTCTTGATTTGCATTGATTTTCATGCAATTTCCACTTTACTCTCAAAATACTAACAAGATTAGCACTTCCTCTGTATTTCTGACTATTGTTAAACATTATACGAATAAATTTATCAATAAATCCTGTCTAATTAGCTCATAAATTAATATTTTAGTTTGCATAATAGGAAACCTTAAGGTTCTATTAAACATGTTGTCACTTTCTAACACAGCGTTCGCACCGTAAGTAGAACAGAGTCAATTCGTTTGGTGGAATGCAAGGCTAGTGAAGACATCTGTGGTTTGCATACAAATAGTAGATAAATTATAATATTCCTTGAAATCTGGAAAACAAAGAGTAATCTATAAAACTGTGGACCTCTGCAAAAGTAGCAAAATCTGCGCTACTTTTTATCTTGCTACTGAAACAGGTTTACCAGCGGCGAACGTAGAGGCCCACACCTAACGAGCGTTCCACACACACCCAAAATCTATTTCCCTCTCAGTTCTACTCACGGTCTGCAGATATCCCAAAACATTTAGTGGAACATCAAAAAACGCATATATAATTACACCGTAAAAACTTAATCTCTGCAAAAACGAATTCATTCAACCAAATTTCGACTTTGTTTTTTTATGAAAATACTACTACAAATATAGACGTAACTATTTCCCACCAAATTGCTGTAATATATGCCCATTTGAACCTATTTTAGTTAATTTCCTCACTTTATACCGTCATTCGCTATATTTCGTGTAGCTACCGCACGGTAGCGGATTAGCAAGGGATTAGACAATGATCACAAAGAGATTAAAGATGAACCACTACTGTTCCGCATTCCTAGAAAGCACAATATTTCCAAATGCACTTTCCCTACTACATAAAATTCATTATTTACGCGGATTGTAAATCAATTAATTGATTATTTGTGAATTGATCAATCGATCAAGTACCCCAGCATGGCAAGAAAAATCGCA
>JAODGC010045433.1:1608-16565 GCA_027574925.1 Ecitoglossa quadriceps | reverse complement strand
ATATATAATTATTCCTGGCTCCACTAAACGACCGCTTTTATACCTCAATAAAACGCATTTTACAACCATAAGTAAAAATATCAACAAACACTTTTGCTTTAAAGAATTTCAAACGGGCTCAGCAACGAAAAGTTTACAACCTCGATATTTTTGGTTGCAGAGAACAATCAACCCATTCATTAGCACGAATCGGTGTACGTCTGGTTCTGGCCATCCAATGTCGTGGATTGATACATTCCTACTAAACATACATTCTCTACAACGTCTATAATGTCAACTTCTTATTATAAATTGAAATCTACTAATAAATGGCCTTGAGATATAAAAATTAAAACCTTTCGCAGTCGCGCACGATTCAAACGTAATTCGTCTGTCAACTAATAAAGCATAAAGCAGACATTAATAATAATTACAGTGCAAAAAACTAACTTCTAGTCTGCTATTAGTATCAATTGACCTAAATTATTTCGCGTGCCATTTTTGTGCTGGACATGTCATCAACCCATGGCAAGCAGTAAAGCTAAGTGCAAATTTGCAAAGAAAGTAGAAATGCCACAGCTGAAAATAGATTACGTGTTATTTTAATGTAAATAGTGTCGGTTTGGAAAGAATTTCCACATGTGAACAAGCAAATGGAATAATGTGTCGAACAAACAATGCATTCCGTTGGAAAAATGACAGAAACTCTAAAATGAATTACATTTTCCTACTGATATTGATATAAAGCTTTTTCGTGTTACTTTTATTTATCGTACATTCCGTTGGTTTCGTTGGTTATGAAAACAGATGTACACCACAAGTGTACTAACTTCATATTATTGCTACAATCACATATAGTTCACACTCACTTCACAGAAGCCAATTAAAAAAAAAAAAAAAATATGCCCAGCTGTCTATCACTGCATGTTAACAGCTTTAAGTCGGCACATCTTTAGATTTTACTTTCATCATTACTTATTACTTGGATATAACCTCAAAGCAACCTATTTAAAGCACGATGTTTAGATGCATACCGATTTTATAGCTTTGATTAAAATAAAAGAGCTACTGTAGAAGAATTCGTCCTGAGAAGTAATTTATTTGATTTTGCTTTTTATGAATGCGTTTTACCAACTCAAGTGTCTGACGATGAATCTTGTCTTATTTCTGTTATTATTAAAATCAATTTTAACATTTCCATAAATGGAAATACTGGACATAAACCAGTATTGGCTTGCACAGTTTATGTTCGTGCAGTGCATTACTCGTTATGATTCGTGTTTGACTACCGTAAGTTCAAACACCTGCTTGAAACTGTCGAATGAAAATGGAAAGGAAAAATCATGATATCAGCGAGTTAAAGGTCGATTCGTGTTGTTTAAATCAAACGTGCATTCTCGAAATGAACTTGCTACTTATTCAATAGATGTCTAAAAGCAAAAGGATTCCTGAGGAATTGTCCCGTTGTTTTAAAATTAAAGCACTTTAAGAGAGAAATTTGAAAATTGCGCAAGAGGAAACACACGAAAAGGAAATCACGAGCAAACAACTTGCTTTCATAAACATCTGCACGTTGCACATTACTTAGGCTACTGCTCTTTAGTTCTTTACCAGTTCACCAAGTTTACATACAACTCAAGTCGATACGATCATAGTCACAGGCAAATGAAGCGGCATCAATACTCAGAGTCAAAGGAAAATTTATTTCCTCATTGCTTTCCGCTTTCCAGTGTGTTTAAGCACGGTGCACATTAAATGTTTTCCCTATAGTTCCGCCTGCCGAGAGTTGTTGACTTCCATCATGATCAAGTACTTTTCGCATTTGTTTTTACTGATTTTAATCAAAGTGCCAATCATTTGATTGGAGGAATTTATTGGTGGTTCAGTAACGTATCTTAGTTGAGTTAACAAATTAATTCAATATGATCTCATCTATGACTCTATAAAACAAGAATACCTAGAAATGCGACAACACTAAAAACAAGAAAACTATAAATTGATTTTTTATACTTTTGCGAATACTAAATATGTCATCTTACTTAAAAATTCATTCGCGGTACTACATACAAAAACAATAATATTTTTCAATAAACAAACACATAAATAATGCACAGCACGTATGAACCCAAGGCACAATAGACAATAAAACATTACCACTACCACTTAAGCTGAACTAGTGTAACCTGCGTGGATGTAAACGTCGAATACGCAAATATTTGAATAAAATTTGACAGCATTTACTGATATTTTAGTTTGGTACCAGAAATAGTCTGCATTGACTTGTAAATAAGCAAATTTTTGTATTAGGTGAATATATTTGAAAACAATATTTCAAGTTGAATTTCGGGCATTTCATAAAGGGGCAAGGGCCTTTAGCAACAGGACATTCAAAAAACACATCCAATTAATTTACGCTCACCTTAACTAAATATTCTACAATTTGTGGCATATAATTGAATTTTTGGTACTTTATACGCTTTGTTGATTTTCCTACTTGTGAAATACTTTGGGCGCCCAAAGTATAAATTAGAAAATGCAAAAACAGCAATAAAATACAAAAACTTCCCGAACACATTGTCGACTTCAAAACCGCAATGTAAATTTTGTGAGCACATTTTCAAGTAGTATGAGTCGTGAATATAATTCTCGTGTTGTTCACGCACGATGTGGGCAAACTCGGCATGCCAACGAGACGCAACGAGATGAATTATGCGACCTTGGAGCTGTTGCACCGCTTGAAATTCACCTCGTCAGCAGCATGCAGACTCGTGTTACTGCTAACACACTCCTGGTCGACCACTTGCTCTTCTTCATCGCCTTCTTATTTTTATTCTCTTACGTTGAGAAAAATGCAGTCGCAACGAAATTTTTACTCTTTCAAGAGTAGTCTGGATACTTTTAACAATAAGATTTTTAACATAAAATTTATTAATAGATGTATGTTAGTTTGAGGTGAAAAAAATATGGGACCGACCTTTCCTCCGTCCGAATGGACCCAAGAAAGCATTATTCTTCCCGACAATGTTCTCATCAATGTACTTAATCAATTTAGCGACTTCCTCACTTTTCCGCGCATTGCTATTAGCTGCTGTTGGAGCATTATTCTTCCTCGCCAAGCGGTAATAGTCCTCAGCACAGGTGCTGATCTTCCGGTTGCCGTACGTCTTCCGGACGGGGGTGGCAGACGACGTCGATGTCATCCTGTCATTATCCTCTGTCAGCTCACTCACGAATTGTTTACTCTCAAAAATGGAAAACAAAATGTTTTTCCACAATTTAAACCACCGGCAGAGAGCGGTTTAAATTAAGTAACTTTATGTTATAGCGTTAAGTTTTCGAGCGCGAAGAAAACAGCTGATCAGTTGAACCGACGCACGGTTTGCTCCACAATCATCCAAAAACAATGTTTTTATATATTGAAAGGAATATAAATCACTGCTCCTCAATGTCCAATCTGTTTATTTTAAATCGGACATTATCATTCCTGTGAGAATTCAAAAGCGTCAGCCACGCGCAAATTTCGAATCACTGCAGCTTCAATAAACTTCGCACGGCCCACACAACAGCAGCAAACCACGCAGCAAACTGGTAGGGAAAAGTGACGAAACCGTCGGGCTCGTTGAGTTAAACAAAAGCGCTCCTGCTGATACTAGCGTCGAGTTGCGGCCTGTAGCGACAAACTGCGCGTGCGCAGAGCAATCCTGCATTGCTATCGATCACAAACGAACTCGGACGAGGTAAAATCCTGCTGTCCAACAAACACGGCAGGCAACCATCAACACAGTTTATTCATAGTTTCTTTATAATGATTGAATACTTTTTATTTATTGTTTCGAATAAAAATATCACCGCGTTGTTTGCCCTTTACTTCACTGGTTTCATTTGCCACAAGCCGTCGTTCAAATAATGGCAGTTTTCTATACCAACCCCTTTGTTGATTTTGACTCTAAAAATAAAACATTAAAGAAATTAATCATATTTAGTTGATTTCAACATACATATCGTCCGTGGAAAGTGTAGTAACACCAATGGCCAATGCATGTTGCTTGCCTTCAGCCATAATTGCCTTCAAATAAAACCATAAATTATAACATTGTTTCAAGTAGGAAATTTTGTAATACCTACAACTACAGTTCCTTTAGGTACTTCAGTCATCTGTGCTCCTGGAGATGTTAAGCCAGGACACATAATATGTGCTCCACTAAGAACAAATCTGATGGCACCTTTATCTACTTGTTGCATTGGCAGGAAAAATGGATCTGAAACATTATCTTTAAAGTTTTTGTGTTCTAAACTATATACCAACTTTACCAACATTTATGTAAAAGTTTAAGGGTAGGCATCCATGGACCTTCTCTATGCCTAAAGAACATTAACTCCCCTGCATTGTTAATAATAATTTCAATATGGTCATGACTGAAATTAAAATATTTTTTTTAAAAACACCAAAACAAATTGCTGCTCTATTACCCTACCACTTAACAATCCTGAGATTATCTTTCTTAGGCAATATTGCATCAATATAGTTCTCCAAATGTTTATATTCTTCTAAAATTTTTGCCCTAATTCCTTTTTGCACTGAAGATTTCAGCTGCAGCATGCCAGAGACTGATTCTTTTTCATCAAACCTAAATAAAAAAGCACATTTACGAACAAGAAAACTAGGAGAATAAAACTGTACCACTTACTTTTTAAACATTGTAACAGGTATCAACAATTAACTACGGTAATTAAATAGAATTTATATTAAAGTTAATTTATTTACGATATATTTTGTTGGTGATGAGGTCGACGAAGCACAGGTTAATCTGGCGGATCGGTTGTCAAAGAGTCGCAAACATCGCATATGTCAAAAATATCTTCGAATGCCTGCATGGTCAAACAGACCAAAGTTACCACAGACAATTTAAAATTTCTCTTGATTAATTCCATTTTAAAGTATTTCAACTCTGTGTTAATTGTAAATAAACATTGTCAATTTATTGTAAGACGTTTGTTTTAGAAATAAATTTGAACTTTCAAGCGTGTCAGTTGTCAATTATGTGTCAGTTTTTCTTGCCACTCGATCTTGTTTGCTGCCAAATTAAACTTTTTAGCGGATTTCGCAGGTCCATTATTGTTATTCGGTAAAATGTTCTTAATTACGTTAACATGTTTGAATTATAATCATCGGCATGGATAGCATTTGAAACGCTACAATCTCCAGAAGCCAACAACACTATCAAAGTACGTACAAACTTAAGCTCTTTTACCATTGATTCATTTGTTTGTAAATTTTAATACGTGTTTATTGATATGATTACTTTTGTGCATTTTCTGAAATGTTCTTATAACTTACTAGTTTGCGCGGAAGCACGCGCCGCTTTGCGCACAAATATAATAAAACAGACGCAAGAATTGTTGAGTGAGTTTAGTGAATTTATTGGTTATCTTTAGCAACCAAAGCCTTGAAAAAGAATAACAATTTAGAAGACTTTCTAAGAAGATATCACAGGTAGGTTATTGATACAGTGTTAAATTATTAATAGTTGTGCATAGGGGATCTACATAACTTTATTTTTACTTTATTTTTAGCATTAGTGTAGAATGTCTTGGCCTCAATGGCAACCCCCTGCTCAACCTACAATACCGATGATGAATGCTGCAATGCCAATGGGCATCCAATACACTGCTGAGCAATGGCAGCAGATGCAGCAACAAAACTGGCAGCAGTGGGCACAATGGCAACAGCAGTATCAACAGTGGCATCAACAATATGGCGCAGAAGTAAGAAAAACATCTTTAAATCTAGAAGATGGTTTTGAACAACATCTTTAAACATTTCAGTATCAAAAATCCTTGTCTGCAATGGCAAATATGACTCCAGTAATTCCCACAGCACCCACAATCAACACAAATGTGCCACCCCCTTTGCCAAATGAAGCAAAACCTCCGCCTCCACCTGAAGAGCCAGTTCAGTCAACACAACATCAACTTTATAAACCTCCTCCAGGACAACCACAAACACAAAAACCTGTGCCACCTACACAAAATACCCAAGTGAATCAGCCTCCCAATCAAAGTAATCAAAACTCTAAAAGTGCATTCGGATACAATTCATTTAATGACAATTCCAATTGGAATAATCAACACAGTGCGCAAAATAGTGGAAATAATGTACGTAAAAAACCGAATGATTTCCACAATAATGAATTACAGCGTCAACGAACTCCACTTGGCAAAAGACCGGCATTAGAGCATAATGGAGATTTAGGATCTTCAAAGAAGAATAGATTGGATTGGCAGGCACCTCCAAGTGCCCAAGCAACACAATTTTCTCAAAGTCAACACAGCCAACCACAAACACAACAAAATCCAGAAAGCACAGAGGACTTATCAGATCCAGAGAAGAAGTTTATGAAGCAATTTGCTGAGTGGGAAGCACAATTCAACAAATGGAAAGAACAAAACCAAGATCATCCTGATAAAGCTCAATACAGAGAATATGAAAAGAAGTGGGAAGCATGGCGTAATCAACTACTAGAGAGACGTGAGCAGATGAAGAAGAAACGGCTTGGTTTAATTCCACCAAACATATCGATTAACAATTCTATTGATCTCAAAAGTACCACAGCCAAGGTTAACTCTACTTCATTGCCGCCGACATCTTCCCTATCAACTCTTCAAAAATCTTCATCTGATTTGTGTGCTTCTTATGTTGGGTCTCTTCTTTCAACGGCTGATAATTCAGATAGTATAATAAATCCAATCAATAGCAAAGCACTCGAAACGCTGTTTAAGAATAATTTGAATGATGGTATCCCAGGTCTTGATTTAGTGGATGCTCCAGAACAGCCGGATGATATACCTGACGATGACAAGAATAAACAACAAGTAAACAACACAGAAAGTGCAGTGAAACCAACTCTAAACTTAGAAGCGTTGTCAAAGAACTTAAATTCGATTCTTGGTGACCAGAAATTGCTGAGTATGTTGAATTTGGTCGCTCAGGGTGCAAAACCAGTAACAGATTCTAACGTAAATGTTCCTTCTACACAAACTCCGACTATACCTTGTGGTATAACACTGGCACCACCTAAAGTAATTGTTGATGATCAGGCATCCAATTGGTCTAATAACAGCGGGAATTCAACGCAATGGAGTCAAGATTTCAATGCCAATTCGAATTCTAATGTAGGCAGTTTTCATGGCAGAGGTGATTTTAACTTAGGAAGTGGTCCATGTAAAGATCAAAGTAGTGATAGATTTTCTGGCGAAAGTTATGAACAAAATCCACGAGGATATTCTGTAAATGAACGTAGTTTTGATGATTATGGTGACAAAGGTGAAGCCAGAGATGAGAGCGGACGATTTGAGGATAATTATTGGTCTCCAGAACCTTCAGAACAACAATTTGGAAGTAGGTGTCAAGATCCTAACTTTGAGAATGCGCCTGCACCGCCTACAATTACAAGTTTTGATCAGTTGTTACAAATTGATAAGATTGTTGACTATGAACACAAGTCTAAGAATAAAGGTGAGTTAACATTACTGTTGAGTAGTATTGTGAAATGGATTAATAATTACGATTTGATGGTTTATTTGTATTTAGACACAGCAGATGTAAGGGTTTTTACCTCAAGACTTTTTGACTATAGACATAAATTAGTGAACCGAATCCCTCTTCCCGAACGCCCGAAATGGTTAACTGACAGTTTCCATAATATTCCCGAATTTCACCCGCCCATAGGTCGTAATCCTTTGTATTCTCGTCAAGTTGAACGGTATTCTGTTGGCGCACCTCCGCCTCCTAGCAATCTCTACAATGATAATAACCCGTTCAGTCGTCGCCTCCCTGCCTATAACGAAAATCTACGACGTCCTGATGAGTTTAGAAATCACGCGGCTGTTACAAGTGGCAAAGATAGTTTTGAAACTCAAAATTGGCGTAATCCGCGTGATACTGAAAGAGATCCTGACAGTATGAATAATAGGGATTTTGATAAAAGTCGACAAAGGGATAAAAACTTCGATTTCAACAAAAATAAAGATGTAAGAAGTCCTTCAGCGATTCCAGGAGAAACCACTACAAACAAGAAAGAAGTATTTGATACAAGTGGACCTTTTAGAAACTTATCTAATAGTTTCTCTGCGAACCAGCAGTTATTCAGTGCGGCATTGAGACTGGGTGAAAGAAGGTTGGGTGGTGGACTTAGGACAAACGTAGATGAAATTTTATTGATGCCAGGAAGGGCTAAACGTCCTCAGAGATTAGTTATTATTATGCGAGGACCACCAGGGAGTGGAAAAACGTTCCTAGCTAAACAAATTAAAGATAAGGAGGTATTCAGAGGATGCTTAAAAAATACGTTATAAAGTATTCCTTCTTTAAATGCTGTTTTTCAGACTGAAAATGGGGGATCAGCTCCAAGAATCCTTTCTCTCGATGATTATTTCATGGTAGAACAAGAAAAAGACGTAGTTGAAGATGGAAAAACAATTAAAGTGAAAGAAATGGTATACGAATATGAAGAATGTATGGAGGAATCATACCGTCAATCTTTGTTGAAGACGTTCAAGAAGACTATTACAGATGGGTATTTTTCATTTATTATAGTTGACAATGTCAACGACAAGGTGAAGTATTTTGATCAGATGTGGTCTTTTGCAAAGTTAAAAGGTTTCCAAGTAAGTGTATCTTAGACTTATGTTTCATGTACTTTTCATTAATTTAATGGCAATTTGAGGTGTACATATGCCAACTTGATCTCGATGTGCAACAATGCACAAAGCGCAATACTCACGGTCGTTCAGAGATTGAAATACAACAAATTGTTAACGGATGGGAGTTAACACCAAATCACTATGGAGTGTTGGATGTGACGACTTTAATTCAAGCTGGGGCTATTCCCGAAGTTGAAATGGAGGAAATTAACTCCCCAAATGACGATTTTGATGACGATGAGGAGAATGAGGTAAGAATAGGTTTTGATTAAAGTGGGTAAGACCTGTTTGTTAATTCGTGTCTTAACAAATGTGTGGATGTTACGTTTCCTAAATATTTATAATTTAGAAACCCAGCTGAGGAGTACTCAGTATTCTCTTTTTATTGTATTTGCAAATACTTTTGTAATGGTCTCGGTTGTATTTGGCGGCATATATGTGGTGTTGAATATTCAATTCTTGTCGGCGGTTTCGTCGATCGAAAGTCACTAAAATTTAGAGATCCTCTCCAGGAACAAGCGTGTAATAGCAGCAAGTGGGACAATTTCGAGTGTTCCATTGATAATCTCGGTAAGTTGAACTTAAACTAAACAAAAACACAAAATGTGATCTTTTCGAATTTCCCGGCAATTATAATTTATACTCAATGAGAGCCATAAATGCATCTGTTATGTGTAACTTTGATTGCAGCCAAGCTTGATGGGATCAATAAACCCCTTCGCTCCTCCGGAACGATGGAGGACTACCTCCAGTTGGATGAATGGACCACACACCGAGGAGAGGCTAAGCCAGGACAGAAACGAGTATGTCTAGTAATAATTATCAGTTGCTACACCTGATTTGTTTGACGACTTGTGTTTGCTGAGTTGGTATTTTATTGCTATTTTTGTGACAATGTGATATCCGCTTATAAAGGTACGATGGGCAGACTTGGAGGAATACAAGCAACAGGAAAAGATGAGAGCCATCGGCTTCGTCGTCGGTCAAACCGATTGGGGACGCATGATGGACCCAACGCAGGGCAGCAGTGCGCTCACGCAAACAAAGTACATCGAGCGTGTTGGTGTGCGCAAAGTAAACTCAAATTGAGTTCCATAAATGACATTTAATTTATGCTCTACATATTTGTGTATGTAAATAGTTTTGAGTTTAACGCTCAGTTTATAACTTCTTGCTTATTAAGCAAGAGGTTAATCGCGTTCAATGGTTTAATATTCGTTATTAACATATGTTTACTAATAATAAATTACTATTCAAATGGATATTTTCTACTAAGAAAGATACATTTTTCGATAAATTACGGCATATTATCAATGCGATGCATTGGAATATCTTCTTGGTTGATATCTAAAGGATAGGCCACTCCATTCATACCGTTTTTGACTGGAGCTGGTCCGTTCTGATTCTGGTGTTGTTTTTGCTTCTGATGATTCTTTTTGTTGCGTTGTTTGTACACCCGGTTTTGTGCTTGCAATTGTTTTTTGGCAATTTGTTGACTTTGCGAATATTGCGCCCGTTCTTCGGCTGTTAATGGAAGGAGACCGTCATCTCCTTTCGAATTATCTCTGCTGCCAGTGCCAGTATTGAGCACAATCATATTGGGTAGGTTGATAGTAGTGTTCGCGTTGGTGCCTTTCTGTCCCTTCATTTCTACCATGTGCTCTTGAATGCAGTTTTGTAGAATGTGGAGGAAGAAAAGAAATGCGAGGAGAGTCAGTGCAGAAAGAGCAACATTGCCTTTCTTGCTTTTAGATGAACCTCTAAAGTATAAATTACTATTAACTACACTTGATTTATGGAATCGAGGACGTACTTTGTTGGTGCCCATCCGTGATGCTCCTCGTGGTATCTCTCCAGTTGAGGTGGTTTTGTGGATGGAGGCAGACCTAAACCACCAAATGCGCCGAGGCCCATTCCTAGACCATGGGAATGGGCTCCGAAGAAGTTGTTAATTGCATTTGCAGCCATTTCTTTATGTGAACTTTTTTCTACGAAGTTCAAATACAAACTAAATATTTCTTGGCGTTTGTTTAAAACGGGGACAGTCTCTGTTCCCGTAGCAGATGTTGGGAGTAATCTTTATGCCCATGTGCCGGAAATAATGGAGTAAGTGTGTAATTATGAGGGGTACGTGCGCGTGGTTACCGCTAGTTGTCGGATGTACTTTTTCAGGTGACATCGAAGTTTACCAGAGCAGTACACATGCGACAATCAGGAGGATTAGTGAAAATGTTACTTGCATATATTACTTAAGATACATGAGGTAGAAAGTGTTGTACGGTGGGTAATTAAGTTTGTCTGTTATTAAAGTTCGTGACTTTGATGGACTGGATTTTTACAAACCAGGTTACTATGACTAAACATATATCTCTTAATTAATAAAGAGATGTTGAATGTTTTATGTTTATTATATTTTACATTGGAAGGATTTAGTCGGTGCGGTTTAATAAAGTCCATCTGAATTATATCACATATGGGATAAGCTATCGAATAAAAAATGAAGTGAAAAGCAATACAGATTTAACCAGCTTATTTGGTTGTTTTGGGAGAAATTTTAAATTTATAGTTTCCATGATGAACTGGTTGGTAATCCAAACTATCATGATTGAGATGAGTATCAAGGAGCTTAGAATGTTGTATTTATAAATATTTATTTATAACATAAATAATATAATATTAAGTTACAATCGTTTCCTTACAAAAGTACCAAATAAATCAATTCCATATAACATGTACTCAATACACAAAATACATCTCAGCATTTACGTAGAAATATTTATTAATTTTATAAATAATACGCATCTACAAGTATAAATGATTGCTGTTCATTTGCAAGGTTGCATTAAATTATTGACTCATTCAGAACTCATGCATTCGTTTAAAAATTCTAGTCTATACAAGTATACCACATCCAGCCACTCTCAGACATTCCACCGCATAAATTGCACACTTTGCAATCATGCCAATTAACATAAACGTACGCCATCATAAATAATATTCAATTGACCACTCGCCCCATTGGCGAGGGTTTAACAGTGCTGGGACCAAGTGTAGCCGATTCACCTTAGTTCCTCATCGCTACGCCAAACTACAAGCACACTATATAATCACTAGCCACCTCAATACAAGATGCATCAAACAAAATGTTAATTATCAGTGTTTAGCACGCCCAGATTCAGCTTGGTGATAAGATTACTTGGAATAAATATACGCGCGCGGCGTTTGCTTTTTTCGTGGTATTTACAATATTATTATAAAATTTGTGCGTTATTCGCGAATTAGGCTTTGTTTGAATAAATTGAGTTATTGTGAGAGCAGCACGCCCGCAGTATTGGTGATGTTTTATGTCAAAGTGCTAAGACTAATCGCTGCCATTGTGGTCCTGGCTTGGTTTTACACCTCATTGCATTCTAAATAGGCTTGGTGACAGTTGTCCCCGGTCCTTCCACGACGACCAGCTTCATAAAGGACTTCGAAACTTTGACCGTCTGTGGATTTTTCAAGCATGTAACTTGTGGCGTATCTACGAACAAAAGTAACGTTCAATTGCTAGTTCTGTGAATTCCTTCGTATATATGTAAGCAGAGGACATACGTTCCCAGTTGACAGAAGATACTTGTTTGCCCAATATCTCCTGAACATTCAGCATTGGCATCACACAGATATTTTTTGGTGCATCCACTATTTACTGTTGATAAGGCCCTGATGTATCCTTTGACCATAGCGATTCCTGCTATAGTAGCATCACTGACAGAGTCTTTCCGTCCAAGGTTACGAGCAGCAAGGGAACGATGCGAGAAGGAGGTCTTCAAAGCGTCCAAGAGGTTTACAACGATGTTAATGAACTGTAATTTGAATAAATTAATCTACTACATCTGCCCACACAGCTTAAACACAGAATTTCAAGGTTTGGAAGAGTATAACAGTTATTTCAAGTTAAATTTGATCTAGTTAGTAAGGTTTAATAATTAGTAGTAAACCAACGCTTTAATTTGGTGTTAATTTACACAATTAGCAATTGTTATTCTGTTCTCTTTATGATTTGTACTGCTTAAACTGGTTAAAAATGAAGAACGTACCTCGCCAGCTTGTTTGGCCATGGTGTTCACCTGTTCGGGATTCTGGGAGCCGACAACCGCCGACAAGACCGCCGCGAGTATGCCCTGTGCAAAAGCGAAGCCACTACTAGTGCAATCTGTTTTTATTGCTCTATGCCTAACTAAATGCCTTAAGCCTATTCAGTATATTTTATGTAAATTGTATGAATTGATCAGCGAGGTTTGTAAATCGATTTAAGTTATTGGGTGGTGTTTTGCAATGGTCAAAGTGGTTTACCTGCATTGGGGAACCGTTGTCGACCTTATCGATACCATCACCTCCAGCGTTACCACCGCCTAAGAATGCGGTGAGGATCTTAAGACCCACGCTAAGGAGATTAGCCCATGGGGAAGGTGCAATTCCGCTGTCATCTAAACCTTCGGATTTGTTTGGGCCTACGTGTTGACCACCGCCTGGGTTGAAGATCATTTGCATGACCATACCTGGCAATAAAATGTTTTTATTTTGGATGCTATAGTCTGGAAAATGATCAGATGTATGGTGATGGTGTTATTATTTGCATTTAATTGATGGAATGTAAATGAAGTTGATAGAAGAAGAAAAATCAAAAATATCCTTACCAATCATTTCCTTACCTAATAAGTTGGACCATGAGAAGCCACCAGTGGAGTCCGAGATGCTGTTGGTGTTGACATCATCAAGATCATCCAGGGCGACCTTTTTGATAGCGTTGGGTTTCTCAGCGAATTTCCTCTCAATGCGAACGGAGGGTAACTGCGGGGACCTTGATGGTACAAAGCTGTCTGGATAGTTGGGGTAGGCAAAGCTGCTGATGAGAGAACAGCTCACTATGAGAGCACAGTATGCCCACCCGGTCACTTGTTTGCACATATTGATGGGGTTTCTAAAATGTGATGAAGACACTTGTTACCGCAGGAGATACTAGTTGACTACTGAGCAGTGGAAGTTAAGCTTAACGGTGCGTGGTATGGCTGTAGATGGACTGGAGGAGTCTTCCGAGTTTAATGAACTAACGGTGCACGAAACTGTTACAAGGTCATTGTGCGCCGAAGAGGAGAGACCTAGTGCCCTCCAACCTTCCTTCCAGTGCGTTCCAATGAGTGTACGTGAAGTGTGGCGCGATGGAATGCGGATTCGACACCTTATCCGATCGCGGAAGAAGTGGACGATACGTCGATAAAATATTTTTAAGAACAAAATTTATGGGAGAGGCAGCCATGTTTGGTTCTTCAATGCGTGGCAATAATAAGTAGAATTTGAGCGAAGAAAGTGTTGTCTTTTAATTAGTTTACATAATTTTTATTGATTTATAGACGTTGATTATGAGATTGTAAAATTAATTAGAGATTATCATCAAATTAAATACAACTTTCGTTGAAAGTTAATGCGAACCAGTTGGGCGAGTTTCGAATCGTTAATCTCTGGTGTGAAATGCATCTAATAAAATAAAAAGTGTTTGTATGCAGTGGACGTTAGGGGAAAGCATCAAGCAATGCAGTCAGTTTGTCAGCGAAATTCCTTTTGTCGGCGTGTCGTGTACAGGTGAAAATCGTTTTCCTCGCACGCGCTTAGCGATTTATTGAGCAGTTTTTACGCATAGTTTTTATTATCGCGTGGGCGCAGAAGCGAAGGTGTTGTTGTTGACATGTTTGTGAGAACTTAATTGATAATCTTTTCTATCCAAATGTTTCAATTAGATCTCAGCCCGATGCATTTATTATGCGAAGAGGCATGGGCAACTTAAAAGCACCTGGAAAGAGAAGTAGATTGAAGATGTGTGCATCAATCCACATCCAAACAATCCAATTTGTTTTGTGCAGTAATAATTTCAAACTGTCGCAAGCTGAAACTCGATGAAAAACTAAACTAGGCCACGGCTTAACTTTGTTTATTTGCTTCGTTCATTTCATCGTCCGATCCAATTATTCCACCTGCTTCTATGGTTACGACTTGTTTTAAGTATTTCAATTAGTCTACTTTAAAAAAGGTGAAAGAAACAGAACTTAATGTGTAAGCACTTCTAAAAATATCTTCGTTGATTTGTTGCTTCTTTATTATGAACACTGATGCAACTGAAATTTGAGGAAGAAAATAGTAAACGGCGTAACATTAATGACACTGAAACGGTTTTGCTAGTTGAGCTTAATCCGAGGATAAAACCTTCCGCGTATGTTCAACTTCATTCAACCTAAACT
>JAODGC010045412.1:0-34802 GCA_027574925.1 Ecitoglossa quadriceps | reverse complement strand
ACGACTTAATTGCAAAATTATGTTGCTGCACACGCGAAACGTATCATTATTACCTGTGACATTTGCACCGAAGTTCGTATCGTTCGTACTCAGTTCACTTACGCGCGTTATTCGCTTGAATGATTCCCGCCTCGTGCGCGCGATTTACTCGCCACACAAACACGCGAAGCGAATGAAACGAAAGGCACATGATCCGCATGAATAATGAATGCATTACAAGTTAATTGCAGAAAAATGGCGCGCTTTGCATCTATCCAACAACAAAACGCTCTTACTACAACGCGTAGGACTAAAACTTTCTTAACGCGATAAATTCGAGATTAATGTGAGTCGCGCAAGTCCATTATACTTAATGTTATTCAACATTCAACACAATCGTTAAAATCGCTCAAATAAATATGTGATGCGAGCTACAATTATTATTTCAGCTGATTGTTGATAGTGGATGTCATTGTGTGCCAATTGAAATTAGCGCACGAATGTTCAGTGCAAGGGTAGCTCTCGAGTAAATGAGTCAAGCATCGCACGTGCGACCTTGACACTGACCCGCCGTACTAGCCGCACCCTGCTGCCTCCAGCAACCCCAATACCAGGAGCATACTAAATGACACGCCGCTAAAGTTTACCCATTCCGCTGCCGCAGTCAACGCGACGATGCCAGTGGCGTTGAGTCATTCGATTCGATTTTCACATCCTTCAGCGTCGGGAAAACTTGGGAACGGCGACGCGTGGAAATCATTCGATCTTGACCTTTCTCTTCTATCAATACTGCCACTCTAGATCAATAAGCACGCAGAAGCCACACTCAATTATCCTCATTTATTACGTCATCGAGAGGTGGTTGTAGTGAGCAATCAAAGTGTTGCATTGCTTTCCACTACAACGAATGGGCTGTTATTACTCGATTAGCTTTCATTGCACATAGCGTGCCCTTGAGTAATTTCAGATTCGATGAATTTGTGAAAATGCATGGTAATATTCCCGTGTAATTGCACACCGTACGGAGCATCTGAGAGTACGTATGACTCAATTTGGTGATACTTCTAGCTGCTTTATGACGTGCGCGTTGTTGTAGTTTATTACCGAGTGTTCAGAGTGTTTCAATTGAGTCGAATTGGTATTAATCAACATATATCAAATGTGTACATGAGCATCAATTACTCTGATCATTGCTCTTTGTATGATGCAGGAAAATTGGACTTTATTTGGTTGCTGCTTTCGGCGCGCGGTATAATTACCACAAATAGGAAATATTTTGTATAGAATTAAGGAAGATAATTTGTCAATATGATGAGAGTGGTTCTGTAATTCTTATAATTAAATTCAGACTCGTCAAATACTAGAAACTTGTGAACTTGATGCTCACAAGATGTACTTGTTTTGTGGTAAGAACATCTTCTAGGAAGGTTCTAAACGCCTCTCAGAAGGAAGGGTGTAACCGTTAGTTAGATGTAGAACCACTTATTTTGGTTTATCATGCAGTGTTTACACAATTATATATTTTCTCTTTTGTCGCTGCCTAAAGAAGCATGTTCATGGAGGAAATTGTATGCTTCATGTTATACAAGCTAAAAATACCAATTACGTAGTCCCACACAGCAAATTTCACTTTCGTTGTTTTCCCTTGCATTTCCCACTCACAGCCGCGTAGCCGCGTACAGAAAGCTCCCACCCAGTGTCCTATTCTCCAGCGCATTTTCATTCTCAAGCCCGCAGGTCATAAACTACGCTGCCACCCGCGCCATTCACCACTCTGCATCAGCAGCCCCCATCCTCGTCGCGCTCGCCTATACACCGCACACATAGTGACCCGCCAACGCGTTTCGGGAATTACTCCGCGCGTGGGCGGCGGCGGGATGAATGAGCCGCGGCTGCATTGATTTTGTGTGCCTGGCCAAGGTCGGGGATACGGACGGCGGCAACGCGCCAGCGCCATCGCTTCATTCACCAACACCTCGGCGTGTTCCCTGCGCCGGAGAGTAAAGTAATAACCATACTAGGGAATGCGAGCACTTTCCATCATCGATCACGACAGTAACGACCGCCGCCCAAGCTCATGGTGCGGAGGATAATTATCTATGTTTATCTTTCCTCGTGGGTTTATTACACTGGAGGAGTAGACTAGCGGAGTAGAGAAGCGTGTAGGCCACATCATTTCGATTTGAATGTTTGACTGTTTGCGTTGTGATATCCTGCGAGTTTGCCGAGCATCATGTTTGATTCCGACTCGTGTTGATGTCTATTAATACCACTGAAAGTTTGACTCCTGGATGCTATTCCGTACGGACACGTGTGATAAATAAGTGCTCTACGTACTAGCGCAAGTATGGATTTATGACCGTGAACTTGACACGTGCTATAAATACCTGCGTTTTACCTATTCACTACTACCAATGAAAATATATCGAAATAGATACATAATTCCTAATGATGACTAATACCACACAGATAATGCTATAATCTTATATTAATTAAAATAAGATGATCTATGACCAATGTTCATTTATTTCTTCCATGCCCTAACATTTTAAATATTGTATGGCTTACCTACAAGGCGATAAATAAATAATAAGATTAATCACCTCTGTAATATAAATTTGCAATCAGAAGTTCTTCAGTGCTACGTTTCATGTAGTTCAGTGTAATTATTTTATATCGGAATATAATCTTGACACGAAGAAAGCACCCTTCTTTGTTGTTACATGAGCAGTTTACATCATCGATCACGATAATCACAACCACAGCCCACGCGCCATGGTGTGGAGGAGGATAATTGTGTTTTGATAGCGTAACACAAGAGCATATTTACATAAAGTAAACCAAGAAACTTTCACGAATTATTTAAACGTTGCAAAGCTTCAACACCACGTACCGATTCGTGGTGTTGAAGCAATAATAGATCCTACCTCCGATTGTAAATATCCTACATCTGTATGTATCTGTGCAAGATGAAACTTGCTGCATCTCGCACAGCCACCCCTTTAAGTAATTCAACAGTATGATTTGACTACCATTGACTAAAAACATTCAGGGCCAAAACTTTGGGGATACAATTAAAAAACAACCTGTCAATGAGAGGAAACAAGGAAGCAACATAAATTGAGGACAATTGAACAGTGTCAAAGTAAAATTTCCTTAATCCTAACCCGTTACAAACCGCCATAGCCTTTTCATTTGAAAAATCGCCTCCTTGATTTCCTCCACGATTACGCAGCATTAAACCACGTTGTATATTAATACCGTACTATCAATATCGCTTCCAAGGTTAGTACTTACCTAGTGCACTTATTACCAGCCCGTGGCAAGCACCCCCAACACATTAACCGCCATATCGATCTCCAACTTTCCCTATGAATGACAGGATCGTGACAAAAACATGTTCACTCAACCACTCCATCGCAACGTGTGAATTGTACATAACGTAATCAAATCACAATCATCAACGTGTACTCCGCTACTCATGTTACTCATCAAGTACAATTCTAATCAGCCAGAGCAAATAAGTGCACTCCATTGTTTACGCTGCAAATTAAAATATCTTGATAATAAAAGTCGAGCGATTTTATCCAGTTTGTTGGCTGGTAGATTTAGTTCTGGTGTGAATTGTATCCTGCTTAATTCCCGATGCCTGAAGAACGAAAACTTTGGTACGCGATGTGCATAAAGCAGAGCTTGCGTGCAGATTACAGCATGCATTACGATACATTACAAGACTGGAGCTTACATTGTCAACATTATCATTGGATTGTAACGACAAGATATTTACCGCCAAGTCTTTTAATATCGTATGTTTAAGACGTGTATTCTTTAAGCAGTTGAGTAAGTTGGTTCATTCTCTTATGTCCTCTAACGTCGGTTATTTACGCAAATATGTACGAGATACTATTTAATTTAAATAAATTGACTGCATGCTTTGGTAAGTATAATGTAACATTCAAAGACACATTAACAATTAAGGAGTAAGTGAAATAAAATACACATTTCCACTTGTTCTTGTTGCACTGAAACAAAATTCCATCTATATTTCCATCATAATTAAGCTTAAACTATTCATGCAAATCCAATCTCCAAACAAATATTAAATTCCATATTTCTAGGTATACGTTGACTAGTTAATTAAATCCGGATTGATATTGAATACCAACCACATACCAACTTTGATCGGCTCAATCTAATTTGGAAGATTAATATCAGCGCACCATTAGATACCCAGATGTTTTTAATCACACTGTGGTAATTGCTTCTCCAGCAATAATAATCCAGGCACGGTGTAATTGAATGTAATAAATGCCAGTACAGGTGTGGTGAACTTCCTACTCAGCCGCAAACAAACACAAAATTTATAATTGAATGCTACACGATGAACATGCAGCGTATAAAAATCGTAAACCTTTTAACAATTGCCGTATTACTCCCACATTAGTGTCGCATGACAAATGTCTACAACCATTTTGTACTGTGGCCCAAATATGGGCAATAAGTGCGCTTTACATTCTGCCCATTATTCATTGAGCTATTTGGCCGTAAATCAAGCTATACGTGAGTAACAACCGTAACTACAGTGGAAATATGTGCAGTACAATCGAAGTGGATGTGCTTCAGTTATTTGTTGTACAAGTTGTACAATATGTGCTTGGGTAATGATTCGATTATTATGTCCTTGAATAGCTGCACTTAGTTTCATGTTCTTGTACACGAATGGGTTGGAACATTGTTTTGGGAAGACAAAAGGAAATAGTTGGAAAGTAAATTACGCCAATGGATTTGTGGTGGTAATCATGTAAATCAGCATTGTTAAATTTCCTCTTTGTGTTGAAAGTTCTCCAACGATATTAGTCTGTGTGTGATATTAGTCTGATTTAAATGTTGGGAACACAAATTTAAATGTATTCACCAGATTTTAAATAACTACAACTGTATTGGTAGAAGCAAGTTGATTACGTATTTTGTGCTTTCAGAATTATCCTCTTCTCATGTTATAACGTGAACCTAACAAATTGTATCATCATCATTATGCATGGCCCTATCGTACCCATATATCGAGCTAATGTTTTATGGTGTGTGATTGGGAGCATACTGTTACCCATTCTGATCATAGATAGATACCATACTCGACCTCCCACCATTGGCCGCTTGTTCGGGAGGATGCAGAACTCTCCTCCGTTGTAATACTACAACACTCCCAACGGAGGTGTTCGCAGTATTCAAACCCTCGATCTTCCCGACTTGCAAGTCTGTTTTTTTGCAAGGCAGTTAACGAACTTTTCTTCATTTATATCTTTTAAGGATAGTGAACTGTAAAACTATAAAAACATATTACATTTATCTCCTTTGCAGGAAGGTAACTATTTGAGAAAACCAAGTAATCAATTCGAAATTCTTACTTTCATTATAGGAACCTAAATTTCATTTTGCATGAAAACCACCAAGGAAGTGGTAGAAGATAAAATTCTGCTATTGCACATTTTTAACACAATACCTAGATAATTTCATGCCAATGGAGTAAAATCTTCAATAAAAAATTCAAAATAAAGTATGAGAAATAAATGCAATATGCATCTTTACCAAATTAGGCCACAAGTAAGCATATTTTTACCAGAATGCTTACAAAACATTAGTATTCTCTAGTTATCGCAATAAAACTCTGGCACGTCTAAGTTCCTTTTTGTTCGAAATCAAATGAAAACCAAACTTTCCATGACATTGCAATGACAGTGTAAAGTAAAATCAGCTTCCACTTAATGATCAAAATGAATTGCACAACAATCAAACCCAGTACCTCGACTATACCGACATAGAAATTAAATAATAAAATTAACCACATACCATTTAGCATCAAACGCCTTAATTGGTAATAAATTGTTTATAACTTCCCCACATGAATAATGCATGCATCAAAAATCCGCGTCCGCATTTACATCCAAGCCAATTCAGCGCATTAATCATCCTCCAGACGACCTAACTAATGTCCAATGCACATTAATTACAATTAATGTGAATGCTGTTAACAAGCGTTCAGCCTATTACGATACACCACCTCTATACATACACACTACTAGTACAACTAATTGACAGTAGTGTACGATAATACATCAACTTTATAGCCTAGTGTAAATTATGTACTGTCGTCAATATCGCTGATAGTAAACACACGGCGAGCGAGTGATACGATATCGTCATGCTATTTTAATAAAGGCATCCTCATCATAGCATGTCGTTGTTAATGGTATTCCAGTATCAAGAGAAGAAGTTGTGGAACATTGTGGAAATCTTGTAGCAATGTTTATCCAGAGGCATGTTTGATGTGGATTTTGATGTTTCCGTTGAGTGTATGCGTGATTATTATGTGAAGTTACGCGTGTTATTTATGGGCATGAATAATCCAGTGGCGCAGTCATCGCCAAGTGCAGCCGGCATCGCATAACAAAGCGCGTGTGTTTATAAACAATCCTCGGAGCGCACTGAAACTTTTCGCGCTCGTAAAATGTGGGAAAATCGCCGGGTATTGAGTAAATATGAGGTATTGTACTTTCACGGTCATTCACAAGATGAATTCACGGCTAAGCCGTATCAAAGCTGCCCGGTAACAAGAGCATCGAGATAAATTAAGCAGAACTCTACATTACCGACATGTAAACAAATTTCCAGGCGTATAGATTTCATTGCGTTTCCTTCTTGTGCAGCGACATTGTGGTAAGTGCAATTTGCATTAATTGTGACTTTCATGTGAGTAATGTCAGATTTGCGTGTGCAATTCTCCAATGCGCATTGTCGCGCTTGTTTAGGTGCTCCAAGTGGTTTTTCAACAACTTGGCAACAACGATAAAAATACACGCGCGCCGCCGCGCGTACTCGCCGCGCGCTCACGATTTGCGAATGAGCCTGCTGCCAGCCAAACGAACTTAAACTCGGCGTGTAACATTTAATAATATCCTCTGCGAATGTACGAGCGATATGAATCAGCTGAAACACTGCACACATTCGATAAATAGCTGCTGCATTGCTGCGCTTTTCCTCCGCGTTACACATCGCACTCGTCGCATACCTTGTTGTCCGCGTCCAAGTAAATCCACGACATGTGTACCAGAGGCATTCGTCGTAATTCCGCACGTTTAATCCTTTTTCTTGGGCGCGCTGCACTGTCGTTTAGCTAGATTAAGTAGATTGTTGTCGAATACAACTGGCAGCGGCTGCCTACCTACTCTTGCTGCGCGCTTGGAATTAGTTCAAATTGCTGCAGTTTGAGTGTTGTTTGCTTTGTTTTTACACTTTTTGCTTGCTGATAATCGCGTTGTAGTGGAGCTCTAGGAATAACCGGTAATGTTGACTTGTTTGGCTTTTGTTTCAGTGTTGTTCTCGACGCTCGTCGAACTCAACTTTCGTTCGGTGCCGGCGATACTCGACCAGTCGCGTCCGCCGATCAGTACAACACACTCGCGAACAAAACACTGCTGACTAGCCGGCAGGAGCAAGTCGCCGTACGGCACATCAGCGCGCCTCGTGCCACCTCGAGCCTACTCGCAGGCTGCTTGAAAGCCCGCAGCTGGCTCACACAGTCACCATTGGAATCGTCATCTTCCCACCATGCTAACGCCGCGCAACTCGAGTCGATCCTAACCCCGTCGAGTAGGTTGGCAGCAGGAAAAACAAGTGTATCGGCTACGCTGGACTACGCTACGTTACGCGCTCCTAGCCTAGTAAGTGAAAACTGCTTTCCGTCTGCTGACACTCGTACTCACTCTCGTAGCCAAACGTGTGTCAGCGATGCGCTCCGATGCGCATTACGTAACTTGTTTCGTTTCGAATTGGGTGCTTTCGGAAAAATGTAACATCGCAATCAAAACTACTCAAAATGTTCCAAGTATATATGCTGGGCTGCAGGTGCTTAACTGAAACAATAGAAACCCATTTCAAGTTGGATGTTTTTCTTGGTGCGCGAAATTATCCTACGTGCTTTAATCAATTCCCAAGCACAGTTGCTGCATGCATTTCGCCCACGCGTGTTGATTGATGTTTGCTTTGACGTTGCTGCCAATTCGGCTGGTTGTGAGCAGTAAGGATCAAAAGTGCGCGTAATACACCAAAATTCAGCGTAGGATTTTCATTACTAATAACTGCGTGTACGCCCGATGGTATAATAAGCTCAATCCTGCCAAAATCGATGCTTGTTTATTCTTTGGCTCGCGCGCGCGCTTCCATTTGGCGTGATAAAGTTTCCTCCACGTCCGGAATCGTTTTCCCGATTTTAATAAACGGCGCCGTTTTGCTCGTAAAGCGGGCTTATTTACGGCACAGGCGACATTGTTTGCCGGCACTCGACTTTCCAATCGAATTAAACTGTCCAAATGTCTAAAACTTTCCACGAACCAGGCAATTAATTGCGACGTACGGAAAACAACCACTAAATTCGAACATAGTATAGGTTATGCTTCAGAATGACTCATATTACACGAGTCGGGTTTCAAACGAACACAAGTAAGTCCAAGTGAAAGTTTTTTTTTCGTTTTCACATATTCCAAAATGTGCAGTTGTAAAATGTTCTGCCAAAAACATCTGCAACCTAAGATGGTCCACATCTGGTAGCACATTCTAATGAATCACAGATCAACTCATGTTAGGCAGCTCACCCGATGTCACTCAAACCACACGAGGTCATCTTCTCCAGGGAGGAAAAACAAACAAGTCCCAGTGAGCGTGAGGGGAATGTAAGCAGTGTATTTTAGCGATTATCCAGCATCATTAATCGATATCGCCGGGAGGAAGGCGTGCAACTGGACTTCCTTCCTGGGGAAGGTCGCGAGCGCGCAGCAGGCCAGGAATAGCGAGAACCCCAGAGTCGCCGTGGCAACACTCATACGCGCGCAGCTCGCTGGATCGCGACAAGCCCATTGACGTGAGCGCGACCTTCACCTCGGCGGGGCACCGCACTACGATGCCGCACGTCCGCGCACATAAGGCGCAAGCCTTAGGTATGCGCCAAAAATATACCAGGAGCTTTCTTTGATAGTCCTGCCCGGGCTCCCAGGAGAATGCCAAGGATCACTGCGTAGTGTTGACCTATCCCAGGAGCTGTGGCACTAAGAAGATTTTATCTCCCTCTTACCAGACAAGCAGACATCGTTCATTGCAGTATAGATTTCTTCTTTATCGTCTTCATCTTTTCGAGCAGAGCTTTAAAAGACACGCTGAAAGCATTGATTTCCAGTTTTGTGATGATCTCATCACTTCGTGGAGATGCACGCAGACATGAAGGTATGGCTCTCTGCTCCGTTATCCAATTTTAATAGGCCGTCATTCCGCGCATATTATTTACGTCTCGTCTTCGATTGCAGTGCAACAACGGCAGCTACCAAGAAGTCCAAATTCGTCGTCGCCGCTCGTTTCCAGCGCGGCGTTGTCGAGTCGCGCGCGCGTAAAACCGTAATCGTAAAGATTGGTACGCGTCGCGCCTGACCTTGTAAAGGTCACCGTCAAGGTTACAACTGGAACTCTCTCACCTCCTTACCTTACTTACGCCACCGCGCGAGGTGAGCGTATGGACTCAGTCTCTCAGGCGCAGTGGAAAAACGCCAAACCGCTCCGGGCACGACAAGGAACACATGATGCGCTCGTATACCCGATGGGTGAAATTTATTTCAGCGTTCTCTGCCCTGTTGTGTTATTGCACATCTTCGCGCGCGCCCGCGCTAACATTACCTGTTGATGCTCATCGACTTCTCGCTGCTCATCATGGGCCAGGGCGCAGGAGGAATTCAGTCAGCGCCGTTTACTCAGTGCACATAAAGCTGTGTAAACTTTCGGTCGGCCCTCATTGTTTATCACATTCCTGCGACCTTGGAAATATGGTCGTGCCTCAAAGCCAGGTAAAGTTGTGTGGTTCGATTTCGGCGCATTGAGGGACACGTCTTATTGCGGAATATTTCGCCACGGATATTTTAACTACCTACTTGTCGGTTACAAGTGGGTAACATCCTGCGACATCCTGTCATCACCTCGCCCATCTGCGTTCTTTGATTTAGTGCCGTTAGTTAGTTGGCTGCAACGTTTGCTCAGCGTCCGAAACAAGTGACATGTGCGTTTGATATTTGCGTTGCGCTTGCAAATATTATTTCAGCTAATGTTTCAAACGCTCCGCACATCTTCTTGCGACACGAATTTGTGCGCGGCGCGCAAATTTACATACTCATTGACATTTCGCGCGATTAGCGCGATGGAGGCCGCTGGCTCGGTTTTCCAATGAGCATGGGCTGTTTAGACACTTTAGACAATTACATAAGTCGCCGAGTGCAAACACGCCAATGTTTGCGCTGACGGTGCGTATTTTTGCAATATCGACAAGCAATAAAATACCCACTTGGTCAACGTTTTTAATGGGGCTTGTCAATTCTGCGAAAAAGCCAGTCGCTTCGAGTTAAGTAGGTTTTACATTTGCAATTGACAACAATAATGATATGCGTTTGGAGTCGTAAGATGGAACGCAAACATTGTGCGCATTAAGAGTCTCGCTTCATTCTTTCGAGGAGATCGCCTGGCGGTAATTTATTTATTGTTCCCGGAACTGTCGAATGGAGCTCCATTGGAATGAGGCTTTTTGCTGCTTTTTGGCGTGGAAGCGAAGCAAAAAATTAACTGCGACCAACTTAATCTAATTTATGTTGCGAACGCTTTGCGTTTTGAGAACATCTTGGCGTCAGATAGAAGTATTTATGCATGAGGCAACGCGATTTTTTTTGTGCGAAAAACATTCACCATACTTGAATTCCGCTTTATTGACTTGATTGACTTTTTCGGCGAGCGAACAGCGAGGAATTCTGTTTGCAAAGTGACCTTTCTCAACATTTTTCGAAGCGTTTCTAGCGTCAGCCTAGCAGAAAATTAGTACCTTATTTAATTTTTTTGAATCCCAAACATACCACACACCAGATACGCATCCATTACGTTCGTGGTGAGCAATTGGAGCAGGGAGAATAGGTTAGACAACCATGTATACATCGTTCGTTCGATTTAGAAAGGATGGAAAATCGTCCTGAAGCAAATCAAATTTACTTTCTGCCTGAAACTACGTAGTTGGACTTGATTATGGGCAAACAGCTGACTTGCATAATTTCATTCCTTTCAAGAACTCGAATGAAACGATTTCATCACTTTTCGATCCGATCCGCCTCGGACGCCCACGTGCACGCGTTAATTTTCCACACTTATTCATACATGGGAGTAAACAGTACACATTCAGTTTCTCTCCGCGCGTGTTGCAAGCATAGGCATTAATTTTTATTAGCATTTCCATCGGCGCTGTAGACGCGTATGGTATTAATCGCTCGGCGTGTGTCTTATTTCGTGAAATTTCCGTAGGCGTAACCTGGTTTTAACGCTCCAATCTGTTGCAAACTTCATTGCGCCTCACTACACATACTTCATCAGTTTCACTTGAAGCTGTGTACGGTAGTTGCGTGATTTCTTCAGTTTTGACACCTTTTCGAGCCGCGCTGTTCAGTCGAATCCAAGTCAACTTGAAACTCTGGAAAAGCCAAGCGAAAACAGTCGAAGCGCCATGATGTCCAAACAGCCATTGCCCAATCCGACAACCTCTCACTTTGTACTCACTCACTGGGTAAACAACAAGAAGCTGATAAACAGCTGGGGATTGTAATAGATAAGTCATAATTGGCGCAGAGCCAAATCGAAAATAAGTGCAATCCAATTGATTGCTATTGTGGTTCGGTGATGTCTTGCTGAAAGTAGCTAGCAATCATTAGCAGGACGTACGAAGAAGATGTTATCATTGTGAGCGTGTAAATCACTATTAGTAAACTCATTCATCTTGATTTCATCTAGTCTGCGCGACTCGGTGCGGTCGATGAATGTGCTGCAACAAGCTATATTTATTGCTCAACTGCTGCTGCATCGTGTTGTGCGATGGTACGCATATGCTGCCCAAATGCATTCACATTGTATGTATGGCATCCTCGAGATGTTAGATGTTCAATTCTGCTTGAATGCGACTGATGCAATAAGCTATATTTTATTAGCGCGCAGCTGAGGGAATCCACTACATTTGCCTATCCTTTGTGCGCAATTAATTGCCGCACACCCAGCGACTTGACAGTCGCGTTGACGTCGTGTGGGTAAGCGCGAGTGGGCATTGTGCAGTGAGCAGCACAGTATATGCAATCGTTTGAATGACTTAACGATCGGCGGCGATCGACATAAACAGGAACATGCGAATTTATGGCTTATTGCTCGTGGATTGCTTCATAGGTGCTGTGCGAGTGTTGTTTATGGCATAATCAGCGCTCGCATTAGGCAGATCACAACCAAGCAGTTAATTATACTGCTTTTATAAAGCATTGACAAAAGAAGTCTAGTCTTGAATTAAATATGTTGCGAGAATATCCCAGTGATTGATACAGCGCATGGAACAACTTATTCGCCACGTTTTCGACTCTCTTTGGTACCGAAATAAATTCAAACCCTTTGCTCGGGGAACAAAACAATTTGATAAGGACTTGCTAGCGTTCACTTGTTGCCCACGCCCAGAAGAAATGAACTCATTTAAAGTACTCTGGGAGATTCCATACCGAAAAATAGCCACAAAACAAACAAAAATGCTTTGAGGTGGTTTACCTCTAGAAAAATGGTGATCTACACACAAACGGATTTTATATTTGAAAAATACGATTTTTGTATATAAGAAGATGCTTCAGTTACTCGATTTTTTTCAGATAAAGTAAAATTGTTTTATAACCATATTTAAATCTACTTGGAGCGTTGATTTCAATTAATTTTAGAGTATAATTTCAATCGCAATGTACCCGCATAGGATTGAAAATTCAAAGCAATTAAATCATTTCAAATGAATGAACCCTTTTAGAGCACTTGAGAAATTATTTTTATCTGGGCACGTGCCACTCAATTGCAACCCACCATAAACAACAATAGCTTGGATGCCTCAACTACTTGATTGTACTGTGCCCAACACTCTGGTAATGTTGAGGTTTTTAAACTGCTCCGTTGAAATGCACGTTTGAATTCAGATTTTAACGCCCTCATTGTGAGCAACTTGTATCAATTCAATATGATTCCAAATCAAAATTAACACACATCAAATGGTACTATTTAAAGGAGGAACTGTCTAGGTAGCACATTGGCGGAATCAGCAGATCGTTGTTTCCAATCCTGCTAACACCTTCGTTGGGAGCGTTGAAGTCAAGACCGAAGAAAGGTCTGCATCCTCCCAAACAAACACTCCAGCTAGCAGGTAGCCAATAGTGGTGATCAAATATGGTGTCGGGCATATCACAAAACACTGGGAATAAAGAACTAATAGTTTTAATATAAATGATTTAAAATGCATTAAAATGCAAAAAGGAGGAAGACGGTGTTCCAAGGAAAGCAACAGTTTTCAATAAGCAAGAAATGGTGTGCTTTAATATTTACAGAGATATTCATAATAAAATTTAGAAGTTATATCAAAAAGTCCAAAGCTTTTGAATTCAATTCAAGATATTTGAATTCTGCAAAAACATACAGAAAGTAGATTACCTACAGAATATGTAGTACGCGTCAAATATTTACAAGTGTGATAAATTATACCTTAAATCAACTATTGTTTTTCACTCCGCGACTAGAAGAATATTCCAATCAATATTTTTCAACCAAATTAGTATCATTAATTGCACAAGAGATACTTAACACCTATATGCAACTCAAAACATAGAAATTACTATCCTGTACCGATCAACATGAGCAAAGTTCATCACCTCCACCACAACATTTTCTTCATAAAGTGTGTATTAATTAATGCAGTGAAATAAATAAGCAAATAACACTTTATATTTGACATGCGTCACATTATCCCATACATTGCCGGCATATTGTGTGCCACTGTGTTTACAAATTGTGGATTATTCTGCGCTGTGCGGCATACACATCATTAATATTCATGCGACACCCACGACGTGCTCAGTGTGTTGAAATCAGCTTCTTTCCATCTCGTAGTGCTTTAATCAATTTAAATTTAAACCGGGCGTTAAGTGGTCCCTCATTATAAATTCCTGCTGCGACTTCAAAGAGAATGATTTTTCATGTAGCGACATCTATTGCAATCTGCAGCGAGTTAAAATGTAGTTTGTGGCCAATAAATCAGCTTCACGTCTGTATTTAATTGGATGTGCTTTAAAAATGTGTAAAAAGAGATAATTGGTGTGTTAAGTGAGTCATTACAACTACAAGTCATGTTAACTTCGCTGTTATAGATTTCGAGTCAGCCGGTGCGTGTTGTTCACGTTAGTTTTATTTATGCTGCGACATTTTTGCAACTTGCAGAGATATCGTAATGAAGTAAGAAGTAGTAAACATTGCGAATTATCACGCACGTGCGAAAATATAAATTAACGCTAATAGCGCAAGGCGTGCGCGCGCTCGCCAACGAGACGGCGCTTTTTATGAGATATATTGCATTATTTCATTACTGGCCCACTGCTACTTGCGTTGAATTGGTGTATGACTCACCAGTCGAGCATCTTTACCAGTCATATTTTACGCATTTCACACTATTTATGTCGTTCAAATAGAAGTCATTTGAAGTATCGTCCAGTCGTCTGTCTATGATAAGCCATGTATGTTTTCTGTGCCTCCTATTAGATTTTCTCGATGTATGCAACCAAATACACTCTGTCTCGGGTATGTAGTGTATGCAATCGGCTATACGCTCGTCGCATTCGTCGTAGTAGAGGCAACACGTTTTAATCATTTCTCTCATATACACCGCGCGAAATCCTCCTCCCGCCGACGGCGACCGCCGCAGCAGAGTAACCAGTAGCTGCTGGCGGCACGAGTCCCCCCCGTAATAGAGTCCAGCACGCATAAATCGGAGAGGTCATTGGCGCCCGCGCTCACAAGCACTCTCTGCGAACGGGTTGTAGGTTGTTCCAGCATGCACGCCGTGGCCCAACAACAACAAAACGCATGTGTGCACGCACATAATAATAGCATTATTGCTTGCCGAGGCGATGAAACGACGAAATTCCTAGACCTGGACGAAGTGCTGCTGGCCAGTGGCGCCAGTGAGGTATGCAACTCATAATACCTTGCTACTGGCTTTTGCTGCACCATTTTCAGCGCTGGCTAAGAGCACTTGTTCAAGCAATGATATTGTGTGGCAGTTACAGTCAGTTCATGAAATATCCAATTCTAACATGTTCCGAACATGTTCAACCATGTTCATTTCGTGCAGGTTACACGCAGCTCAGTTGTTTGGCAGACTGTTGTAGATGCCACGCATGTCGTATGGTTTCGGTATAAATAGCAGACATTTATTTATATCGAAATAGGATAATTGCATATTTACGCGCAGTAACGAGACGGGAGTTTACTACGACTGCAAGCTTCTTCTAGCCGCTGCACTATTCCAAGCAGGCATTGTCAAGCGCGCGCGCGCGCGCGACCCTCCACTGACAGACGATAAGAATGCAAGCGAACAACGCATCACTTGTTAATATCCCATCAAGCGCCATGTTGTCTGTGGACGTGTGCAATGCGTGTTTACTTTTACGTGCTAAATAGTATACATTTACGAGCTTTACAACGTTTACACCGCCGCGCTTTTGTTTTTGTTTGGACGCCATTGATGCGACGCCATCTTTAACAATAAATGAATTAAGTGCAAATAGCGCCGATCGCATTGTAGGACTATATTGGGACAATGTTAATAGCATGATTAATTCAGGTAAATTAAGTCTACTTACACTTGAAGATGATAAAAGAATTGTACAAACAGTACGGTGTGATGCTTCTTTATTATCCAAAACAATCCAGGATTAAACAGTGTTTCACAATATTGTCAAAGTCACATGAAGCACTTGATAATTGCCGCCGCACGGCCTAATTTATGATGTCTTAATTAGTATTTTAACACTTTGCATAAAATGCACGACGCACGATCGGCAATGATCAGGAAGCGGATGAATAGATTGGCACTGTTTTCAGGCGAGCGGAGCGCGAAACGCTCGAAAGCTCGTAGCAGACTGGGCCTGGCTGCGTGCGGTGGAGCCGGTGGCAAACTGTTGCGCTCCTCGGATCTCCACTCTTCGAGCGCGTCCTCCTCTTCACCGAGTTCACAAGTGCGATTGTACTACACACACTACGCGCCCTGTGCCTACGACTCTCTCCCGGTCGAGTTGTACGCTTACTACGCGCGTAGGAATGCGCCCGCAGTGGGGATACTACGCGAGCTTTACGCATCGTGTCGAGTTGGTTGCGTGCCAATGTACCCATCACCATGACATAACCACAAACATGCACTAGATGCAGTAGATGCTACGCTCACGTGCATTATGCAGTCATATTGAGTGCGAATTTTGTGCTTGTTGCGTCTACTTGATGATGCTTTGCGTGCGAATGACATGTTTCGATTCCTGCAAATTTCAGACAGTCGTTTGTTACGTCTCCACATTGAGATGTGCTCCAAGTTGCTCGTTCCATTCCAGCAGCGTGAGTACATACTTACGTTTGCCCTTTTTTCTTCTTCTCCATCGTTTTGCTTCTCGGGCTTCGTCTCCGCTTGCATCGTCCGCTTTTGTTCGATTTGGTCGCTTTTTATCGTCTACGAATTTAATGAACGCCGTCGCCGGCAGACACTGGCTGGAAATAGAAAATCTTGTTACTGCACAATTTTATCTTCTACCTACCTTAGTTGAGCACACTGGAATTTGCTGGAACATGAAGAAATTTCTTCACCATGTTTTAATCTTCAGCAGTAATGAGTTGGCAAAATGAGTGAAGTGACTAAATTGAAGTTGGTGTAAGTGTAGTGCTAAAATGAGTCATTATTTTAGCCGCATTCTTAACAGACTGAGTAATAGAGGCCCACGCATTGCGAAAACATCGAGTGGCAGCCTGTTTGGTTGATATTGGCGCAGTTATCGGATGTTTGCAGGAAGCATTGTCAACGATGCACACAAAGAAAGTAATTAATACCAGCGGAGTAAATTTAACCTAATAAAATAAACATTTGGCTTCATCACGTTTTCTATTCAAAATGGCGTCGGCGTCCCTTCAGGCGCCCCACGTGCATACCGGATCACCGCATGCCACGTGCATTGCCCAATGCACACCTCGATTACAAATTGGAAATTCTTCGATAATTGCGTGCTAAGCCAACAATAGCCAACTAAAATTCAATCCTAGCTCCAACAGAAGCATGCTTCAATTTCGAGCTGTATTATTCTACAATAATGAGTGTCCAGTGAATCGGAATCAATTATTTTCCCACTGGAAAAGTGTTAGTGCCGTTCTCATACACAAAGTCACCGGAGATAATGCGCTAAATGTCAGATCTCACAGTGACAATGTGCCACATGCGTAGAGTGCACATGACTTGCTGCAACTGACTGTCAAGACAACCACATTGTCCACGGTGCACAGCTTGTGCTTCTTGCTGGTCAATTCCTCGAACACTCTTTCAATCTCCCAATCTCGAATCTCGCTTGTTCCCTTGCAACCGACAACTGACTGTGTATACAGTTTTGGTGGTGCGCCTCCTTCGGATACCCAACGGCGCCTTCTCGGAACAATGATGCGATGCTCGGAGCCGAAATAAATAATGAACGCGTCCAAGTCGAAATAGACACTAGTAAATAATAGTTGTCGCGCCGCCCAATCGAACTTAACCTCACCTAACACAACTCCAACGTGACTGTCTATTGCTATGCTGTGTAAGGACCAACAATTGATCCACGGGGAGCCACTCGAAAAGTGGACGGAGGTGTGCGAGAGTGCTATCATAAAGGGCTTCGCGATTCACTCGTTGCATAGAAATACAAGGGCCGTTGAAGTGGCTGAGCACAATGGCACGCACGGACAGGTAGACGGGTGGATGCGACGTGCGTCCCTTTTCGTAGGCCAGAAAGGGAGCAGCAAAAGCGAAACGTAAACAGATTAGTGATTTCACCTGAGCGTGCCATTTAACGCCATTATCTACGCTGGCGAAGGCGAAATTCACACGTTGACGGGGCCAGCGGACAATGGAGAAGGCAAAAAACCGAATGCAGACAACAGGTAATACAATATTGACTATTAAAGGGACACGGGAGGTGAGTGGTGGCCCTGCTCCAACTGTAGCTGAAGCAACATGCTATTTGTGTGTGAAAGGAGATAAATGTCATTTTTCCTTTTCGTTAGCTCACTTAAATAAATTAAAAGTTGGGTTGGGACTTGATTAGCTAAAGTACTAGGTTAGCATGTGAACCTGTTATTATATAACCTTAGTTTGAGGGTTTGTGATTACAATGATTGTCCACATTCCACATAATTCTTATGGCATGCAACGAAATTGCTAGAAATCTTTACATCTTCTTCTTCTTCTTCTTTTTAGCCTGGTCATAGGCAGTTTCAATTGCTCGTTTGAAAGGAAAAATAATGCCTGTTTTAGTTACCAATTTCTTGCCTATTAGAGAAATCCATTGCGTTGGGCATCATTTAGCAAATTGCAGCTCGCACAATGCGTAGGCGAAGAGTATGAGGTGGGAAAGCGGCAAGCTGTTACGTTGTGAACATTAGCAGCAAGTGGTAACCCAAGTGGCCACACTAGGCGCGCAAATTGTGCTACGCGTATATCTTTCGGTGCCTTCCAACGCTCGAGAATTTCATGTCCACGCATAATTTGATTTGCGCGAGTGGCAAAGTGAAAAAAATTATGCACGCGCAACTAACGCTGAATGCAGGGGAACATATGCGTGCCAAACAATGCCTGCCCCACCCACGAGGAGGCTCTGGAGAAGGAAGATGCAGCGCTTGCGGACAAGGAGTATGAAAATTGCATATTGAAGACATTCATTGCCTGTCTTAATGCACGGCCCACTTGACTTAGTAAAAGCCGTAAAAAGGGCAAAACTCGGCTTTGGTTTCATCGCAGTGGAATTGTGTGTGGCAGGCACCTCGTTCTTAGACCCATTGTTGTAAGCAAACACCATCGGGGCTGTAAAGCATGCACGAGAAAAAAGGTGAACAAATGCACCAGCCGACTCGCTATTGAGGGTAGGAATCTGGGTGGTGCTGGATGACTAGGCCTACCTAGGAAATGCAGTTCATCAAAAAAGTATTAATACTTGGCGTGCCGCTGCTTAGCAGACTTTCGGCGGTGACAAAGGTATGACAACCCAACGAAAACGCGTCGGTGTCTTAACATATCAAGTACCACTTGAGGGTGTCTTAGGTGAGAAGGGAGGTTTAGGCAGTATGTAAATTACTACTACCACTTGAGGATAATGCGCAATGAGGTGTCATTTACAACAACTACCAGGTTCGACCAAATCTTCTGAAGCCTGTCTATTAGATTCCTTAGGGCCTAATTAAAATAAATGCCCTGTCAACTCTTTAAGCGCATTCGGCAAGTCACCCAGAGGAAAAATAAGCTCCAATGTTGTAACGTGATCTGATCTTGAGCGATCCTAAGCGCTCGCGCTCGTTTACTATTTTCGAGCTCCATTTCAGCTCCAAAACCTGTTGATTGAGATCACTATGCTTTGATACTGTGGCGTAGAGATAATGGTGTCGCCAAGACAGAGCATTCTTTTTCCTATTCACCATTTGTTCCCTTTCACGCTGTTCTGTGTCTGTCCGAATTGAATGTATTTCTGAAAATAGCATTTTTGTGTCGCCGCCAACGGGGCAAATGCACGGGCATTACGTCGCATTAATAGAACGGCAGGCACCTTGGTGTGTTTTATGTACGTACGCATTTGTTTTTTGTTTGCTTGCCACTCGTTCGTTACTCGCTGTCTCGCGAGCAGTTTGGAGCAATTTTAGAACAGCGCAGTCATTCAAACTGAAAAAACGAAATGAATGAGTTTCAAACAGCACTAATTTCATCCGTTGTACTGCAGCGAGGGGCAATGTGATGGGAATAATGTGTTGGGCGCAGTTGTGTAATTAATATCCGAACGAACACTTTGTTCGAATAAATCAGGGCGGCTGTAGAATGGAATGGTTAATTTCCGAATTTGGGCTTCATCAGCTCCACTCATTGTCAGGCGCGAATTTCACAGATAATTCGACAGGTGGCTCCCAATGTTGTGAAAAGTGCTTTTTCATGTGCGACTTGTAATTTATTAATAATTCAATGGTTGTTGGGGACTATTCGCCAATTAAACAGAGTGTACGATTAGTTGTGCGCAGGTAGCTTGCAGTTTGAACGTGGAGCTGTTTTTCTCCATAAACTCGTAATTATAACATTGCAGGCGGCTTGACGGATCCGCGCGGCTTGGGGAATTTTTATGTGGGCAATAACGAAATCTGATGCAAAAAGTGGTCGCACGCTTATTATCCTCCGCCCGTCTTGCGTCCACCACTTATCGCATCATAGAAGAATCTCGCGTGTTTGTTGTGTACCACGACTACTCAGCCTCTTGTACTACGAAGTGAGAGACCACGACGAATGTAGCCATTGCTGGAATGCCCCGTATCGTTAACCCCTTTTTTTGTTACGGCCCAGCGGGCGCACTGGGAGCTACTTTCGGCAAAAAAGCGCACGCCTGGTGGGAAAAATCAGCCCGTTGGTATTCGGAATATGCCCAAATTGCAGCTGATGTAAACACGGGAGAAACCCTGACGGACGGGAGCAATTTATTGAGGAATTCGATCGAAATGGTATTGGGTGTGCACTGATGGGCTCTGCTTAGACAACCGTGGAACTTAAAGAGCAATTGGCGTCAGGAAGATTGTGATGCGTGCTGATTTCATTAAGTATTACCTTAAGGCGAATACGCATCGCAACAAATACGCGCCTTGATCATCATGATGCGCTCGTGCGAGAGAACCACGACGAAGCGGATATGCGGATGGTTGGGCCACTATTGTGCGTGCTAGGGTCATCTGAACGTGTTGTGCAGGGCGAAAACAAAACATAATCGGACGCCGAAGCGTTCCATGTACTGTCACCGTTCTGCTGCCGTAACAATTACTACAAGTTGTTACAACAATGGGATTAGATTGAGAGTATGTAGCGTACGAGAGAGTATGACCAATTACGAGTGCGATTACGTGGGGATCGCTGCATAAAATTATAGTAGCGCCTCGCATTACGTTTTTTGTTATTGTCCTTAGTTATTGTTTGCAGTTGTTTGTTGTGTTTTATGTACTTGCTGCTACTTTGCTTCTGCTATTAACTTTACATGAGTCACTTCCGTGCACAAAGCATTTTTATTAAATTGATAGCCTTTGTTTCTGTTGCAATGGTTGCAATGAATGTGGCTTAAAGGTAAATAATGCACTTTTAGTGCATAGATTCATATTTTTTTCGTTAATTAAGTTATTATTTCACTTCAAAGTGAATAAAATTACTTAGGAATCATGCTAGTTAGTTATGTTTCAGTTTTTTATAGCAATAATTAAAAGTATTTGTGTAAATAGCATATTTTAAGCGTTAGACAACTGTAGCGCGGTGTATTAGTCATTAAAATGCTTTTTGGTATAATTATGCAAGTGAATCCAGTAATGTTGATAACGTTTTAAATAATAAATTGATTTAACTTGGTAAACAAAACTACCTGGCAATATATGCATATGTGTACGAACGTATGCAACTTTTATTACATTGGATTGATATGCATACGCAATTTTTTTTAAATATTTACTTTTATTCCCGAATATAAATGACAAGTAATTGGATGCAGTACTATTTTAATAATACCACTATACAAATGATAGTTTTAATAGAATTTAATAGTGCAAAATAGGAAGTTAATTCTAAAAATATTTACTCGAACATGTGGTAGGTAGATATGTTGATCATAACCTTAGCACGTTTGCAATATTGCTTCTTTAACAACGCGAGTAAAGAACACGATTCCAATACTTTTAAATAACTAAAAAGAAATAAACATTTATTTCTGTTTTCAGATAATATAATTCATAAATATGGCTCAAGGTAAAATGAAAGTGAAAGCCAAAGTACCAGACAGCAACAAAAACAAGAAAATTAAGGGGAAGGCAGTTACACAACGAGCAAGTATGCTTTGTCATCCAACCCATTACTTACATTGAGCTAATTGAAAAAATCTAATGACTATTTAGATAAGCCAATAACACCCAAAAAGCACAAATTCGAGGATGCGCACAAATTAAAGAAAGCCATTACAAAGACTGTAAACAAAGCTGTTGAAAAGGAAATGCGAGACAGAGCAGAATGTGGGCAAAAAAATTTCTCCAGAGCACAACAAGCTGTTGCAGCACATCATCAGAAACATGCCACTGCAAGTACATCATCATAAGTTATGTACTTTACTACATGCAAACAATTTAATTAATGGACAATGAGAATTGTTTTGGCAACTAAGTTTATTTGTATAAGTTAAATGCTAAAATAATAACATGTAAATAAAAATCTGATAATTTCAATAAAAGATGCAACGGTTCCCGCGATGGCACTAATTGGAAGCATAGGTATGGTCCAAATTAAGGAGATGCAGTCTGTGAAAAGCAATACAATAATGAATATGATGATATACAGTAAAATTAAGAGGAAAACACTTACAATTAACAAGTGACCTGATTTGTCCTTGACAATACTCTCTGGACGACCAAGTTTGACATCAATAATGCCTTGCTTTCCAACCATTTTGTGCTCAATACTGTAATCAAGTTATGTTATTGAATACTAACTTCACCTGCTTTATAAACTTACTTTTTCTTATCTTCAATGGTTAACATAGAGAAATCATTCCTTGCACTAATAATTTGTGTCACACATTCAATGAGGTGTGGTACCTCTAGAATAATATCGCCCTTCTCCTTCTTAATCAACTCATCGGGAAGCTTAATCATCATCATTTTATCATTCTCACTCGTTACAACAAGTGATATGTCTTCCAACTGCAGTTTGTGCTTTATGGTCGTCGACGAGTTTTTGATTTCAACAATGTAGATGTTTGCGTTGGTGATGATCATAACGCGATCACGGGGTTTGTATCCATGTCGATCGTATTTAATAGTCATTGTGCCGTACTGTAAGAAAAGAAATAATAATATTGTGTTTAATTGCCTTAGTGTTAAGAACATTAGAATGTTCAATGTATCTACCTTGATCTTTTCTGCTTGCAAAGAACTCACATAACTAGTATACGCAGCTTGAATTTCACTAGCGATACGTTCAGTTTTGAATAGGTTTGGTATGCTAGCCTTATAGCTCTTCTTCTGATCTTTGAAGAGTTTCTCTGCAAGCACCTTCAATTGGAACTGGTGTTTCATCTCCGAAGATAGATTATATCTATAAACCCGGGATAAATGTGCTCGGTGCATTTGATTAAGGAGACCTGAAGCTTCCTGGCATGAGTTAGGACATGGAGGCCAGTATTGAACCAAGACACTTTTGGGTAATGCTTTCGCAAGGCGGTTCAACCAGTGGAATTTACCCAACTGAATGAATTTCTTATTAGTCTCTGTTTTGGGCCCGTCACGGGTGATGAATCCTTCCACGAATCTACAACAAATTATCAGCAAAGATAAGTATTTACCCTTGCAGGAAAGAGGATGACATTACCTCCTGATAACAATGACTGCAATCCGTTTCCGTTTAGCTAGTCTTACAGCAAGAAATCTACGGATCCACTTTTGGCAAATAATAGCATTTTCCCTCAAGTGAAGATACTTCCTTCTCTGTAGCACTCCCTTCCAATAAGCTTGGATACACGAAGCTAAGTCATGCTTCTTAGCATGGAAAGCATCTTCAGTCTCAAACAGCGTCTTCGGATAACGAATGAACAACTTTGTTTTGCCCATTTTATATTCATCGTTTTCATAGCCCAATTTCTCGACGAGGGTTTGTACACCGTTCTTTGCTGTGCCATGATAATGCGGCCATGTTTCCTTCGCAAGGCACTTGTACCTGTGCAGGAACAACTCATAGGTCCTTCTATAAGCAAATCCTGCTCTTCTCACTCGCAAATTTTCCATAAGACCCAAATAGGTAACTTGATGATTAACAAGGTTCACATCAAAAATGCCAGCTGACTTATTATCATTCGGTTTGATGCAACGAACGTAATTTGGTTCTTTGACTAGCAAAATCTTCATTAGCTTGTTTAAGGAGTTCTTAAACTGAGTAATAGCTGTTTCAGGTCTCTTCTTACTTTCTTGCTCTTTGGTAGTAAACACGGAATTAACGATGGTATTACTGCAGTTGATCATTGCATCTTTAAGGTCACGGAACAACAAATCATTGTTCTTCTCGATAAAGGTCTTGACATTATAAGTCACGGTGCCGGCGTAATGAATAAGTTGGAACTCATCTCTACCCATTTTCTTTTGTAGTTTAGGATCCGCTTTCTGATGGCTGATATAGTGCTTGTGGGCATGTAAGCTTTTATCCATTTTGGATAACAACGTCATATCAGTAGCATCACCAGGGCGGAGGCATTCTTCATCCATGATAGCCACAATTCCTTTATGCTTCTCCTCGATGAGATCACAGATTACCTTATTGTCAAAGTAAGCAATACTGGTCCATTCAATTCCCTCACGGAGGTATTCTTCCTGCTCGGATTTAAGTGTTAACTCGATGAAGAGTTGTTGTAATTTTTCGTTGCAGAAATTAATACAGAGTTGTTCAAAGCTGTTGGTTTCAAAGATTTCAAAACCGTAGATGTCAAGGATGCCCATAACTTGGGTACGGTGCTCATGTTCAGGTCGAAGGGAAGCGTTGATGCGTTTTACTAACCAAGTGAAGAGTCTGTCGTAGATTGCTTTGGCCAATGCGTCCCGAGCGTAAATCGCAGTTTCTCGATTCAAGGGAGATGTTACTACATCATTGCGGGCTTCACGAGTGCGATGGGTTAAAGCTTTTTGAAGATGATCTACTCTACATCCCAACAACTACAAATCGCACACATTAATATCCTATTTATGAGCTATGTTTTGGAAGCAAACCTTGGCAATTGATTTTAAACTATCGAATCGGTTGATTGAAGCAATTCCTTCCTCTTCAATGAAACCAACATTCCCCAAGTGAAGTATACTGGCAACAATGTTAAACATTTCTTTTGTTTCATTATCAGTGAACTCAATAACTGATAGCGCTTTGACTACTTCATTGTAGCCAGCAACGTCGTTGATTAAACTTGTATTTGATTGCTTCTGCAATAGAGCAAATGATTCATTCTGTTTTCTTTCAATGTGATTGAGATACTTACGCCGTGACTTAAATAGTAGTACAATTCTGGTGATCTCTTTAACTGCATCGCATTCAAAGCAGAGTCATCAGCTCCAGCAAGAAGTTGGTAGAAAATATGGAAATTCCTCTCTCCAACAACTTGATTAATCACACGGGACTTTTCCAGCAGGTAGTTAAGAATGTTACCACCGATTGGGTTGCCCTGTTATGAATTCCGGTAGGTAATGTACTAATAAGAAAATTTTTGAAGTAGTAGAGACTTACCTCAAAGTTAAATTCAATGTCCATGTACTTCCCAAAACGACTGGAGTTGTCATTGCGATTAGTTCTTGCATTCCCAAAAGCTTCAAGGACTGGATTGGACTGCAACAACTTGTTTTTGACACTTTCAACATTTCCTTTTCGGTCTGTCACATCCGCAACGTATTGTAGGATTTTCTTGGAAGCTTCTGTTTTACCAGAGCCAGATTCGCCTTTGAACAAATATAATGAGTTGTTATGGTTTGGATTTCTTGGAGTGTTCATGAGGTCGTCTTACCAGAAATTAGAACACATTGATCACGGTTCTCTTGAATTAGAGCTCTGTATGCTAAATCTGCCAATGCAAATCTAAGCCAGTAAAGAAAGAATCTATTTTAGTTGCATTCTAATGAATATTGTCTTTGCTAATGATTTTTAACTTACACATGAGGTGCATTTTCAAATGCGTGCTTGTTCTGATAGGCTTTCACATGATTCGGGGTGTAAATGTTTAAATCCTTGTAGGGATTCACAGAAACTAATACTTGACCAATGTATGTCTAGAACAAAAGGATGAGGTGCTCAAAATAAAACAAAATAACTGTACAATGAGTACAATTGAAAAATATTCACATAAATAGAATTTTCCTTCAAACGCTTCTCTAAGTTCTCAACAAACACACGCTGATTGGTATAATCCTCCAACAAGATGGCATCCTGAACACCGACACGGTCGCGATCCTGCAAGGATAATTCCATTTTGATTGGATCTGCAATAAAAACAAAATCGAATCTGCTTTAGTTGTTAATTGCGTGGAGTTTCAATAAATGGTGATAACTTGCACGTGCAATTACATCAACGCAAAAATTACAAGTGAATTACAACGTTACGTTTCGTGGGCACAATTATCACCAATTAAAACATGTCGAAATCGGAGCGAACGTAATCATATCTCTTAGTTAGATTAATATATGGCGGCATGAGTTTGACTTAATGATTTGGGCTGGCTTTATCGCTGTTACCCGTCGATATTTTATCCGTAATGACACAATCTTAATGAAGAATTTGTTTATTGTTCGTTGCGGAAAGCACAAAGAGAAACTGTCTCTACGTGCAGGAATTAAATCCGTGACTATTTTACAAGTTTAAACAAGTATAATGATTTAATCAAATAGTAGCTATTACGTTCAAGACTGCACTCGTTAAAAATACGTTCCTTTTAATAAACGGATCGTTAAATGACTATGCACCAATCGGAGATAGTGAAAAATCAATATATTTTACGATTATGTGACATTTGCCCAGCGCACAACAATTTCCGCTCCCACACGATCATGAAATATTTTATTCACCTCACAACACGTTTCGTTTAATTACTTGGTCTCCATTAAACTTACTATTTTCTGCTAAGACAAGCATGTTTTTTTCTTGGTTTCCTGTTGTGTAATACCACTCATCCGCAATTAAGTCACCTGTTTCCTACTTTTCCTTTACTTCGAATTAAAACCACTGATTACGTATGGGCCGATTGAAGGAGACGGAGCAAGGGAAAAAAAAGTTGTTTGATGGCAGAAAAAAGGTGTGTAATACCTTCGATTTTCCGGCAAATTAAAAACACTCTCACACTATGCACCGCACTGACACTAATCGGATGTCCTGCTGTGCAGCGTGAATTGAAAGCTAGACGCGTATTATTCACCTTCGGTCCGCTTATCATCAGCCGCACAGTTGGGCGTAAAATATTCATTGATAAGAGGTGTCGATTGTATCGATGGGCGATGACGACACACATTTATTGTTGATAACGCTTGCATTTGCAGTGTGGGTGATATGTGGATTCACACCTGACGAGGGAGGAGGAGAGATAAGGAAGAATCAAGTGAAGAGAATTTTTCGAAAATATCTCCTGCCATTATGATGATTAATTGGATTCCGCTGCCTTGCATTCAAAGGAGCTGTTTTTGTGTTTAATGCTTCTTGATTTGCATTGATAATGACTATATCATAATGAATATGTTGATAATACTTAAATTAGTCGTAATGGATTTACAATTTTAGAATGGCAAGGAATTAACTAAGAGAGAATAATGTATAGTTTGATAGTTATTGCAAATAAAATAGTGAAATTATTGTATAGATTCAAGTACATAGAAAGTTTTAGGTGCAGTTTAAAACATTTGAAATGAGGAATTAAGAAATAATTTAGTCCATAGTTATAGTGGACCACAACCGGTAAATTGTATGACCACGACAAAGATTAGGAGCAGTTAGGACTATTATGATTTTTGAATTTAAAGAAATAATTTCAGATAACGAGTTTTACCGCGATTGATTTTGAGGAGCAGTTTAATTCTTAATTTAAATTAGTTTAGTACGTAGTATGCGCGCTGGTGTCGCCTCCGTCACAAGTAATAATACGAGAGAAATCCGCGAGGTCGCGCGATAATTGGCAACTTTTGCGCTTTCGACGCGAGCGCCACCGAGGCTGCATATTCTGGAAAGTGTAGCATACTTAACACTTGGCCACCGAACGAACAACACCTTTTGGAAGTGTCCTCAATAAATAATATTAATAACCAATTAATTAATATTAATTAACCAACAGGTAGTTGATGCAGTCTAATTAAACTCAATCGACTCATCCTTTACATTTGCCTTCAATTTCTTTCCTTTTTTTTTCGTATAAGTTTATCGGTGTGATGTATATTTGTACTTCCAATTCGACCTTTTGAGTCTACCAAGAAGTGGTCACATTGCCCTCACCAATCCCTACAATTGCATTGCAGTAGCGGCTAAGCCTTAATGTCTTCGCGACCTGGACTAATCCCCTATGCAATGCGGTACCACATATAATAATACTATGGTCGCAGACCCTGGGAATCGCAAATATGTGCTACGATGAATCAATGAAATGAAATCAAATAGATCTCAAGAAACATTAATCACGGCGATTTAAATTGAACTAGTTGCGCTTGGATGATTAGTTAATTCTCTAAGCTAAAGCAAGTAGAAGTTAGTTTGAATTAATCTGTTGTAGGGATTTCCCAAACTTCTTCAATTTATCCAACACTCCGCAAGAAACCACCATTCTACGCTTTCCCAAATCCGACCTTTCTAAAAAACCTTTCAGCACCCTGTCATGAAACCGGTACCTGCACGTCCATAGCTTGACCTCTCGGAAAATCCAACACAACCTTCCACCCGCCAATCGTAGCCCCCAAAATCTCGCCATGGGCCTTCCAAGGGCTTTAAATAGCGGAACAAGAGCTGAGAGAAGGCAGTCAGTAGTAGAGAGGCAGAGCGAATCATTCACAGCCAGTTCCAACGAGTCAGTCGTAAAGATCCACCAGAGGCACTATCGAAGAAGAGGCCATCAGTCCACCATAATCGCCACCACGCAGCCGTTCACCATAAGAATCACAATAACACACATAACGTTCCACACTATTTTTGCGGATACTAAGTACGTGTGGGGTATTACATGTGTATTTTTAATATTGCCCTGGATCATTTCGGATATCTGAAGTATGTAGGTGAAGCAGGGAAGGCAACAACAGTATTTGGTCGATCGTGGAATACTCGGACAGCTGTGACCTCTCTCTACTTTGGCAGCAGGTTTTTTAAAAGCAGGCTAAAATGTATTGCAGAAGTTTTTCAGATATTTACAGTTTCGAAGATTGTTGCAGATTACTTAGAACAAAAGGAAACTATATAGTAGCGAGGAGTAACTTTAAGTGGTCTGCCCCCCCCCATTGATCCTTCCACAATCCTAGTTCTTCCAATAGTAGCAGAAAATAATCAATTTAATAAAAAACTTTTTAATTTATTGGGTTCACTTTTACTTTGACACATATTTCAGTTAAACTAAAGATTCTATTAATGTCCAAGTAATGAATAACCAACATCAACAAAACACTTTTTTTGCTCTTCAATAATTTAGTGTTCTGTTTCCTTGAACGTGCAATTTCTTTCAATTTTGAAATAATAAATTGTTACAAATTACACTAAATGTTATTTCTTGCTAGCAATAAATGATTGAGTGAAATCGTGGATTATAATCACAGTGAGAATGTGTGGACGGTTCTATTGTTAATCTTGGGTCATGATGATGATTGTTTCTATTGCATTTCAATAAGTTGTTTAATCATTGCATGCATATAAAGCTTAACTAACACCATGTTTTGCTTTACAGCTATATTTATGATCAACAACAAAAAACAGATGAATATGTAGCACTTGGATGAAATACCGTTGCAAATGAATATCCAACCAGATTTTGTAGAATCGCACCTCAATCTCAACCCAAACACCTGTCGATGCCATTAAACACTTAAACGCAATCAGCTTCCAATTGAGTCAAGCCATTAATATCTGGCAATAACTCGTGTACTGTACACGATGCAGTTGCGCCAGCATCGCCTCAAAATCAATTAATCCGGCACATGTGCAGCAATGTCTCAAAAGCAAATAAAAAAAACTCTGACCAACTTCTTCCGTGCACTCTAATTACCATCTCACGCTTTTCCCAGCGTTGCCTGCCAGCTCTGTACATTGGTAATTGGCGCATGCGAATTCTTCGTTTCACGCCTTTTCTGTGCTTTCATTGTGCCGGCTGCAGCGAAAGATGATCTCAACGCAATGTGCTCATATTTCACGCACATTTGTGAGGAATCAACGAGTGTCACAACTCAAACAATATGGTGCAAGCTAGACGAAAGTCAAGATTGCTCGCTACAGTGTAGAATGTGTGGATGGTTCTATTGTTAATCTTGGGTTTCTTTGGGTTTTTGTTGGAAACTCGTGAGTTAAGCGAATGGGAAGATGGAAGACATCGAAGATATACTGGAACAGAAAGCTTAGGAAGGTTTTACACGCGTGGGAAGGCATTAAACTTTGAACTCTTTAATTCTCATCATACAACACAACATTCACCGTAATTATACTAAATAAAGCTTAATTAGATATGGGAATATAGAATGAATAAGGAAAAATTACAAACATGGTAGTTACAATCAATATTTTCCATTTACCCAAGCAACAATAGAATAATCGATTGACTAAGTCGCATATGATGTCAATTGTTTTTGCCATAAATTAACGCGATATTAATTGTGTATGCAACTGTGGACGCATGTGACAGTCTTATCTGGGAATTGGTACCATTGTTTGGGTTGACATTTCTAGCTTCAGCTGCCGAAGCGCCCGAATATGAATTTATCCACATTAGCTGTCTTATACATCTTCTTTTGATCTGGACAAACAACAAATCATCTCCACATTGCGCTACGTATATATCCAAGAGACTGAGTAAGAGTAAACACAGCGAAAGTTTTCTTTTGTGGCATTTGTGCTTGCGCAGTGGAGCTTTTTAAGAGCGTCGCGTCTGCAAATCCGTGAGACGAGTTATTTCGCTGCCACAACTAATGCATAAACAAAATCGGAATATGCTTTTTATGTCTTCATTCTTAAAGCTCTGTGAAGTTTGATGTGTGACGAATGATGTCATGCACGTAACCTGGCGTATAGAATGGATCAGCAAATGTGTTTTTTATTTTGCGTTTTGCTTTGACTTATGAAGTAGATGAATGCGGGTAGTTAGATGTGCATAAACAGAAATTAGATAGTTTCAGATTCGGAAAGATGGTTTTGTTGGTGACTGGTTGAGTTAAGAAGTTTTTAGAAAAGTCAAGACACCAATGTAAAAACCAATGTAATTGGTTTTTAGTTGTGATTAAGAATAGGCTGGAATAAGAGGTTACTAAAGTATTTCATTTCGTTAGATTTGCTCATTTTAAAAAAGATTTATCGTAAGTTTAGATATTGGAAAGGTTTAATAATTTAGGTTATGTTTGGAATATTTGTGGGTATTTCCATATTCTCGCTTCAGTAATAAAAAGCAAGGTTATGATATGAGTATAACATTGCATTTTAAGACTAAGAAATTAAGTTATTAATTGATGTTTGTTAAGGCAGTAACAATATTTTGCACGAAAGCAATTAAATTCGCATGAATTATTCGAATTTCTATCTTAATTCGCTGATATTTACCTAGATGGCTCTTAAGGTTGTCAGTTAATTCTATCTCCATACTGATTTCATAAATTCATGTAAGTTATTTACAATTAAAATTCATTACAATTTGGAACAAAGGAAGAATTAATAATTGTCTAGTTCGTAATTCATGAATACTATACTTTTACTTGTGACATACAACTCCCTATTTCAGTATATCAATACGAAGGTCGTTCGCAAAGTCGTCGTGAAATCAGAGAGATGGCACTACTGAGAAGTACCGAGATTAGGTTAATAGAATCTCTTGCAAGAACACACACCAAGTTTTAGATCAGTCTATTCTGTGAGTTTGGCATTCGTTTGAATCAAAGAAGTCGAGTGACCGTCAAAAAACAATTTCGTATATTGATTAAACATAACTTACAAAAGAAGCTTAAGAAACATTATTGTGTCTCTGGACCTTCGATTAGAATACAAATGGTTCCAAAACCAGCGGAATGGTCATTTGGGCACAAGTGGAGCAATATTCTGGTCACTCTGTCCAGATTTTATTCCAAAAAAAGAGGTGATTCCAGAAACGAAGAACCAATTAAGTAGTTTTTGTTTTTCCAATGAATTTAAAACTACCCTCGTCATTTGTTAACAAAAAAATTTAATTTTACAAAGAAAGATATTATTTATAAGTGACAGTTGCATCAGTCAGGTGTTTACCTAATCGTTTTATGTATTGGTTTCATCCTTTCTTTCATGACCTTAATATAAAACTGTAAATTTTACGACTTATTTATGCATGATTAGCCACAACTAATTCTATAAGCTAATCTATTATGCAAGTAGAGTTCCTATCCATCGATTCAATTAACTGCACGAGATTTCTCTTTGGTTGTTAAGTGAAACTCATTGCGATTGCTTGCTTTTACTAAGTCCACAGCCCATTAACAAGAGACGACACCAAACCAGGCAGTTAATTCACTCTAATGAACCCAGTAATGTACCGCAATGCAAGTGTAATCAAACGCTGATACAATGGATTGATCTAGTGCAGTTTATTCTAGTTTTACACGCCTGGTAGTTACTTAGCTAATAGCCGGTGTAGATTGTGCTCACACGGGCAAGCGGGTAATGTGGGTAATTGCTATCCATCCGCAATGAGCCCCATCAATTTGATTGCAGCATGAAATACGGGTTAGTTGGACGAAAAGCGAAAAGTAACGACATCGAAAATATGATGTGGTTGGTAAACAAGCTGAGTCTATTTTCAGCCATTCATTAACGCTTCATTGAAAGTGCAAAGCAGTAGATAATCGTAAAACACGTGCCCCCCCCTTCCCCATCCCACCAAATAACAATAAACGAAATAATCATGGGTCACTAATTCACGAATGACTCAAAGTAAGTTAGATATAAACAACGACTGTTGTTGATTTGAATTGTTGGAGTGAGCAAGATAGGGACCTAATTAGTGGTCATTGTTAATAATAAATTACACTGCATCGTGGTAGATGATAATGATGGTTATGATGGTTGCAATTCGATTTAATGCAATTCAAATTTCGCACCAGTGGCCCTAATTATCATTCAATTTCTGCGTCAATGAAATATTGGGTTGCAACATTTTTGAAATTGTTGCAATTTGAGTGAGTACTGAGTAAGAAGAAATCACCACGTGTATAATCACGTAAATATTATATTCATGTGTCAATAGATTGTTGCAGTGCGCATGCGTCAGCTTAAAAAAACAAATGCCGACGTTTATGTTCATGGCGTGCTCCAAATAAATTTAGCATTTAGCACATTAAATTAGGAAAATTCAACGAATTATATGCCATTTCATTAGTCAACATGATATATATAAATATACTACGTTGCTCAATAGAAAGTAGACACGTAAGAAATGTTGTCAGTGAAATAATACAAGTTTAAACTTGTTCAAAACGAATAGTGCTTTGTCAGTATCTCCCAACTATGGAAGTATTTTTGACGAAAACTTACGTGATTTCAACAGACCAGTGAATATTCCTTGAAAATGTACTTCAATTTTATTGAATCAACTGCTGTGTCTTCCTTCAATCTGCTGTTGGTATGAAACTCCAATTATTTGAGTGCTTTATTTCACGATACACCTTGCCGAATGACACACTCGAGTTGAAACTCATACATTACACGAGGCAATTGTTATCGACTATGTCCCACTCGTGGTGTACTGGTAATATGATTGGAATTCGTATTGAATCCACCAGTAATGCGGGCGAATTATTCGAAATTCACAGCACTTGGAAATCGTGCGACACTCGACACAATCCGCACATTAATAAACCAAGCCGGTCGAAAGCTCCTTCAATTTTGTGTTTTGCCTCTCGCCAAGGTTGTCATCTTGTTTGGCAACTTGTGTTCTTATCAGTTCCTACAACTTTACGGGCCTATCAGATTTTAGTGTTGTTTATAGAGTGCTCTAAATATGACACAATTGACTTGCAATGATTAAAACATTTAGGTAGAGTCTTCTGCAAGTTTCGGAAGATTTTAGGTTTCGCACCAACGAGCCGCGAGCGTGACTCGACGGTATTCCACACGCGTCTGCCTGCTGCTTGAGCGGCTTGCAACGAGCTTCGAGAAATGTCAGGGCCCACCCGACCTGCCGGTCTGCCCCCGATGATGAGGCGAAGAGTGTGGGTGCAGCTGGCGTTCTACATATAGGTACATGCACAATCATTTATAAATCTGGATGAAAGATTGCCTCACTTGCATTTTGTTGTAAGAGGGTTATGGAAGACTTGAAGGTTAGTCGTGGATTTGATAACAATGTGCAACTGCAAAGTTTCATTCGAAATGGTATTAACGCACTTTGACTAATTTTGATGTGCTGAAGTCGAATAATGTTGGCTACATTTTTGTGGAAACCTCCGGGTGTCTTGAAACTTAGGTTTTTTTTTTGGGCCCACATTTCAGTTGTGTGGCTTTAGAAACCATAACATATTTTTGTGAGAAAATGTAAAAATCTAACCAAGGTATGTTTACATGATTAACTAGGATTTGCCCAAACGACACTATTTGATATTTTGTATCATTTGGTTTTTGTACTAGTACAAAATTTAAATTTATTTTTTACTCTTTTTAGCATACTTGGCAACGCACTGGGATGTGAGTCGGCAGATCGTGGGTTCCAATCCTGCTAACACCGCTGTTGGAAGCGTTGTAACTAAAAACCAAGAGAGCTCCAGACAAATGGTCCAGCTACAAAGCAACCAGTGGAAGGAGGTCGAGTACGGTATCAGTCTATGGCCTATAAAGGTAACAGTACGCTCACATACAGGTACAAAACTGATAAGAATAGTGATGATGATAATATTGTGCTATAAACTGCATCTTGTTTATCTCATTACA
>JAODGC010045401.1:29096-40172 GCA_027574925.1 Ecitoglossa quadriceps | reverse complement strand
TTCTCTGTGAATACCTATATATTCTATATTCGTGCAATTCTATAAATTGCTTAGTCAGAACTCGCAAAGCTCTGGAGACTATTAAATATGTCAACACAACACCAAAGCGGAAAAGAAGAAATCAGATGGTCGAATTAAGATGGAAAGAAGGAATCGTTTCAATTGAATTAATTTCCACAGAAATGTTTTTAACTTTTTGATGTTATGACATATTTCAGCTTTAGCGTTGATGAATATATTAAATTCCAGCACTGTTTTTATCTCCCCTAGATAGATTTCCTGAATATCAAGCTGGCAAATTGTGGAAACCGTCTGTAAAAAGTTCGCCATGATATGCAGCATCCGCAACACCAATGCATAATTCATGTACTGCCAATTTTTTACGCTCCCTAAGATTAAACCATCCGTCTTCCTTTGCCCCCTCCTCCTCTTTCTCCTCCGCTCCCACCCCCAAATATGATGCATTTTACGGCCACAAAGTAGCGCAGACCGAATAAATTAAATTGGCGCTTGTTTTGCCTTCTTAATAAAGAAAAGTAACAATTAATTTTTGTTGCTAACTACACCCATAAAGCGTTTCACTTGTTCCAACGTGCAAACAATTTAGATTCATTACGAAAAACTTAATGCGCTCGCCAAACTTTTGACTTGGTTTCGACTTCATTAAACACCTTGGGAAAACATACGCCGCCGTCCCCTATTTTAACTCGTCGGTGGTAGCGCAGCCAACAATAAAAGCGTTTATTTAGTGCAAGCGACGAAAGCTTCAAATTGAAATAATATTTCTTAATTATTAATAATCCCCAAAGGCATTGTACAAGAGCCACGCAGATTTGCTGCTTGAGGCCGGCCATGGAAGTGGTGACAGTAGAGTATTGGGGTCGTTTTGATCGTGGCAGCTAAGATGTTGAGAATAAAATTAGTTTAATAATATTATTTCCTTTTGAGTATAAAATAGTTTCTAGAAATTGAAAAAGATAATAATTGTTTTAGAAACAGACAATTTATTTCAGTCACGAGTGGTGAGTATTAAGAAAATTGTTCGAAAAATGAAAAAAGATCATAACAATATCAATAACAATAAACGCTGTCGTTTTCCAAAGTGTGATGCTGTGTGGGGTTGGAAGGTCGCCTGTTAGAGGATGGGAGCGGCTTGGGATGCAGGACCACGTGTGGCGTGTTAATAATACACGCTTGCCTGTTTCCAAACAGGAAAACTTGTGAAGAAGTCGTGCTTAGGACCGTTTTTTTCTTCCTAGATGCTGATAGTTTTTAAAAAGGAGATTTCGCCAATGATATCTTTCTTGGGTTGATTTACTAAAAATGTCAAATACAACGAATTCAACTAATTTGAAAGTAAATTCCTTAAAAAAAATTAAATATTGAATAGAGAAATTACCAATTCAGCAAAATAATACACACAATTGATAATAAAATTAACCTGGGTGCCTATTCTGCGACGACGGCGCTTATTCTATTTGTTGACGGCGACTGGTGTCGACTTGGACGACGCGAGCTTTCGTTTCGAGACGTAATGCGATTCTGGTACCTTTGACATGGCGAGACACTTCTAGGCATTGTTACCAAATATTTTTTAGTCTGAGCCTGCTAGCTTGTAGATTTAACGAATAAAACCACGAAGCTCACCATACTACAGCAAATAAAGAAGGTTTGAGCGTGTGTATGAGTAAAGTCGTCAAAAAAATATTCTATGCTTTTACCACACAGTATTAAATCACTTTCACTTTTCTCAGTTACTATATATCATCTTAAAAAGCTCAAGTGAATTTCCTAACATTTGAATTAATTAATGCTTAATATAATATATAAGTTGTGAGGTTATTTGCCATTATTCAAAATCATTAATTTTCCACTATCTGCACCATGGGCCTATCCATACGTAAATTTGTCTGACATATCGTGCGACATACGAGGTCGACAAGCGACTTTGTTAAACCAGCAGAATGCCAAACCAATTAAAAGTCGACGTCAATTCTCCGTCAGCCGATCCGCCGTCGCCGCAGAATAAGCAGCTAGATTCCATATAATTTCAGTTGTTCTATTGACTTATTGTGCTTTATTAGAAAATATGTCACAAATTGGGAATTTCGTGTTATTGGCGTAAACTATCAGGTAGCTTTCGACGACAGTTAAATCCTTTCTGATATAGAACGGTCATACCATCTATTATCGTCTTTAGAAAGTTCCTTAATTTTTACTCAAGGTTTAAACGCAATAATAATAGTCTTTTGGTATAAATTGTTATATAAAGCAACATTTTTGTTTAAATCAGCATGAATGATAGCAATTTTTAAAGAATGTATTGTGAATGAGATTGTTGAAAAAGAATCAGTCTAAAACTGAAATCAGGCGAGTAAAGTTACATCAGCATACATATGCGAAGATAACATCATATAACATCAGAAGAATAGATGAGCAAAGAATATTCTAGTCTTTTATTATCTCCAGATAGCTATCAAAACGGTAAAATAAAAGTCGTATTTCTCATCCTAAACGTATCGGCTAAGTTAACAAACTATTCAGCAATTCTACAATGTAGTAAATTCATGAACTAAAATTATACATAATTATAATTATATTATGAAATATGTTTTCTTTAATTAGAATAATAAATAAATAAATAAATATATTATATTTTTTATGGTGGATTATAGTAAGGTTAATCGAAGTAGATAGAGTTGCCTATATTCAAACTAACCTAACTATTCCTAACTTAAAAAATTAAATGTTTTGTTTATCTTGGTTACAACGTGATATTCATTGTATTGAGATAAGCTTACTATGACATTTACTAAATATTTAATGTTGTAATAATAATAAGCTTGGTATGTTGCTTTCTTCAGTTTTCAAATCGTGCTTTCGCCACTGACCACTGAGAAAATAAATTAATAAGCATGACATTAAACACACATATCTTCAATAGAACATTGCAAAATAAACAATTGGAAATACAACGTATAAATTATTATTTGATGTAAATACTTGCAAGCTCATTAAAAATGTACCAAATTAAACTTGGACATTCTGTATATATTAAAATTTAATAACTGCATACTAATTTTAATTATTATTAACTTCACACTCTATTTAAAATTAAATTAAACTCTATCTGTTTTGATTAAAGATAAAAGTAAAAGCAATGAATTGCCCAAACTTGGGTGCATGATATGAAAAGCATTTTCAATTTCACCAGCGCAATTAATCAACTGCACCGTGTGTGTTTGTATTTGTGCAAGTAAACTGAAAGACCATGGTGCTCTCTCTGCCGCCTCCCGCTCCAGGGTAGTACAGCAAAAAGTTTAATTGTTTCATTTGCGGCGCAATTAATTGCTTGGCTTCTTCGATGCGCTTGCGGCTTCTCAGTGTGACTAAGAAAAGTTTATTTTTCCGAATGCGCTAAAATTTGCCCACTCCCACCCTACTCCCACATCGACGTAGCCAGCGCCAGTTGATAGGAAAATTAATAATAAAACTTTTATTGGCAGTCGGTGGAAACAATTTTTAATGGAAACTTTCTGATGCGCGCTAGGTGAAATATTTTTGTTGAATCTGAGAGCATCAAACAGTCTAGGAATGCAATCAAAAATTAACGTGTTTTAATAAGTAATCTTTTATTTTTTTAGATATTAGTAAACTCATTTGGTTTGTTTGTAATCCTCTCGATGCGTTGCGATGTAATTGTAGATGGCTTGGGGTTGTTTGCTAGTTTTATGTACATTGGCACCACCTGTTGAGAATGACTGGTGTATTTCTGCCGAGTAATATTTCTACGGTCTGCACTCTCGCTCTGGTCATTACAAATTAGCCAATAATTGGAAAATATCTGCCAATACTCTTGCTTTGCAGTCAGCAGAGCTAATTCGGTTAGTAGCGATAGTGTTCGAAATTAACTCTCCAGCTTTCTTGGTCTTGTATTGAATGTTACAAATCGGGAAGAATAATATTACTGTTTTTGTATCGAGATTGATTGCAGCAGCCACGTCAGCTTACTTTTGGTGAAAAGTAAAATTGGTAATTTTATGAACATATGTATCCTGTCAAACTTGCTACAACTGCGCCATCTATTGATTGCGGGCTTAACGCAGCCATCCGTATAGAATTCTATGAATAAGTAAAAATACAACATAATGCTTACAAAAATAATAAAACCTATGGAGTTTATTTCAAGCTGCTGCAGTGATACGTATGTAAATTTAACAAATTTAGTGCCTTTACATTGATGTCGCTAATGCGCGAACACTATTTTGGGGTTGTCGGGTCGTTGCAGCACCCTTCTCTACGAAGGAGATGAATAAATAAATCCCTCAGGATCCTCTTTGGAGTTGATTTAGTTATGGACGCGCGGACGTGTCATGTCCCTCTTCACATCGCTCATTAAGCTACGTCAAACTCGAACAATGTTAAATCAAAATCTAAAATATCAGAAACCCACCTAATATTACCTAAAACACACTTGGGATTGGTTACTTACATAACCATGTCATATTTGCATCCTGCAGTATTGTGCAACACCCTGTATATTGGAACTAATGACTGCAAATGAGTCGCGGAATCAGAACCGGATCCGGAATAGGAAAGTGCGCGTGCACGCGAGCGCAGAATGGATGGGCTCTATCGTTGATTCGAATGATTATTTCGCTGACAACGGGTCGGCGGATGGGCTGGGGGCTGTGTGTAGTTGGTTGGGGGTGATGGCGCGTCAGGCCGGAAAACGAGCGCAATCAGCGCACGTTCGCACAGCGAACCACTCATCCTTCTCGACTTTGCCTCCAATGCCGCCACCCGGTGTCAATCACACTTTTAGCGCTACGTGCCGTTTGACTAATTAACCATTTATACACATCGACTACGCAAAACGTCAAGGGACGTTTTCTGAGATTAATTTAATATAAGGCAACAGTGATTAATATGCTAATAAGTTAAATATTAAGCACACCAGAATATCTACTGATGTAAATATTTCATTCGGGAGTAAGTAAGTGATAACAAATATGAAGAAATTTAAGAAAATGGCTGTGGGCATATGTAGGCAACCAATGTTACATTTGAAATTATATATAAGAAATAAATAAATAAAAAATTATTAACGTAAACACTAATTTTGAGAAGCTGGAAATAAATTGTAAACATTTCCATGTATTTTCATTTTGTTCTATTTAATTATTTCATTATCATCATATAGATGGCAGTACACTCACGCTCCGACAATAATCTATAAAACCAGCGCGTGCCCTTATCGCAACTGACTTCTTTGGCTTTCAGGACGGACGTCGATAAATTAATAGCTCATTAAAACATCCAAACACCGACCAGCCAGCCGCCTCCAGCGTCGATTTACCTCCATACTGCATGCTAGAACAAAGCGGCATCAAATAGAAGTTCCCAACGTAAATTGTTTGTCGTTTATTTGGCTCGATCGTCTTGCAACGTGACGCAACTCTTGCTACGTTGAATGACATTCACTTTAATTTATTACTAGCAGTATATCCATTAAAATGTCCACGAAAATAAACCTAATACAATTATATGCTCCGACCTGCTTCATGATGCGGAATGTAATCGGTGAACTATTTCGATTGGTTGGTAGCGAAATATTTTATTCTTGGCAAGTTGGTGTTTCATCAAGTGCAACTCATCCGGATCCATTTTGAGTGCTTTGGGAAATGATTAATCGTAGTGTGGTCTGTACGGAATTTGGCAGGTAGTGTGCATGTGAGTGAATAGGCAACCCAATATGCTTCCCTGCGAGCCTGATCACAACCCACTGCCAACTATTCACAGCTTTTGTAATGCCGGTGGCCTACAGTGTGTACAACTCAAGTTGCGATTACATAGAACCATGTTGAATCTACATTGAAGCGACTAAATGCCTTAGTCCACTATGCGCCGCGTTGTTAAAGTAAATGGGTGATATTTAGATATTGCACATTTCGATTGAACAACGAGCTGCGTTTGCGGTGGTCGCATTCAAACATGTTTGGTTTCCACTGCAATGGCCATTCGTCTATTATAAGGGTGCAGGGACATAGTAGAGACAAAGTCTATTCACTGTAATACACCACATGTTGGGAAGTAATATCTACTTCCGGCTGCAAAGCGTATTGATTGCATTTGCTTTTATTTCATGTCGCAGGACGATGCAGGTGGCTTTAGGAAAGTTAAAGGCTAGTTATTAATTCAAACTGTCATTACTTAGTTTGCGGTTAGTTGGAAATAATTAATGACTCCGATAGACCACACTAGAATGATTTTGAAATTACTAAACTGCTAGTAAATGAAAAGTTTTTTTTTTGTTAAGTAAACGTTGGAGGTTGAAACATTACCAGGAAGGAATTAAGCAATTTCCGCTTTGGTAGCAATTTCACAATCCAGATTTCATATTGGAATTGCATCGTGTGATGAAATAAATTAAACAAATGAACAAACGTATCCCGAACAGTTGTTCAACGGTCGCAAGTTGTAATATTTGCTCTTGTTCACGATACCAGAAATACCGAGTGGTGCTGAATGCGTGTACAACGCACTGTTGGCGCCAAGGGTAGCGTTAGCAGACAAGCATTATCTAAATTGCAAGGTTTAATTAATTAACAGACAATGTGCGCTCTGTTGGCACCCATGGCGCAAAAAAACTCTTGTTAATGTTTCAACTGGAACTATTTGCAGTGAATTGCCAAGTGTTGTTGAGAAGGATATTAACTTAATCACAGATACACAATGAAAGTTCATACAGAAATTATTAGGTTAATTTTTAAAACACAGGATTTTAGCCAAAATAGTGAAAATTACTGCGATTGTACAAGTAAAATGTATTGTTTAAGGTTAACAATAGCAGGCAGTAATTTAATTGTTTGTATCCATCAAACAATTTATTTCCTACTCCTCAAAAGATGTCGCTTTAATCAATACACTATTTGGTTATAGTTCTCTGTGGAAACTGGAAAATTAATATATCAACAAAAAATATTCTTCAGTAAATGAACGCATATTGATTTTGTGTGTTTTATGTCAAAATCCCCCCATACCCCACTCTTCTCAAAACAAAAGATTTATGCTTTATAGGGTGTTTGCCAAGTTGCAACTTTAACATCGCTTGTACTGTAAAGTGTAAATTGTTCCCGAGCAGAAATTCCCATCCCATGCCTGGCCGGGAACCCCAAACCCGGGGGTTGGTGGCTTAGAATGTAGAGTAAAGCGCGAACAAAACGGAAAGTACAAAGTGCAGAGTGTAAATTTGCGGCAGGTGTTAAAACTGCCAGCTCGCGCTGTCGGCCCAACGCCAGTTTGACGGTTGCAAGAAGGTTGGGCACGAGTTAAAAGTTCAAGACGTGCCAGCCACTGTAGGCGCCGAAGAAGAAAGCAATAAAGTTTTAAGTGAATTGATGAAGCAGTTAAGAAAACAATCCGTCGCTCAAAATCTTTCACCTGCGTCACGTGCCACCTCAGCGGACAAGCCCAAGTCAAAAATTCCAATCCTGCCAACTTGGGCATTCCGAAGTAATTAGAGCAAGCAAACTGAGAGTAAAGAGGATGTGATTTGAAAAATCTTCCTTTAACTTTCCTGCATTTTCGGCATCATCTGCCTTGCAGAATATTCTCTACTTTGAACACGTTGTACCATGGTAATGTAAAGAGATAAATGCTGATGAGATATGTTCGCGGAGAGCGTTTCATGGACCAAGAGCATGATTTAACAGTTTTCTCCGTGTGCCTCGCCTGTGAAAGAGGTTGAGTTGCAAAAGGGCGGTTGAGGAATTGTCGGTGGAAACATCCGTGCGCGCAGGGCTTCTAATTAGCCGCTTTGTTTCGACAATCGCTGCAAAATGATCCGCGCCGATTGCGCCGCGGAAACGCTACCCACTGCTTTCCACAAGGTTTTCCTCACGCTCATTTGTGCACACAAAGTGCGCATTTTCTTACGTGGAAAAGAAGATACTGCAATGGGAGTAATGCAAGACTGATGCTTGCACATTCACGACGTCTTACATTTTCTTTGTGCGAACAAGCGATTTCATTGTTTCGTTTAAATATGGCGGTAGCGAAGTATTGTTGGCCAAGGAAAGAAAGTGAATTGAAGACATCAACATCAAAGAAAAATTGTTCTTTATAAAATAATACATTGTACTAACTTAATTATATGTTTTATAAATAAATATTAACTAGGAACAGATAAACAAGGAAATGACTTTTCTATAAATTTATAAAATAATAATAGTAGTAGTAATTATCCCTTGTTAGCATAATTTATTACTTTGTTATCCATGATTATAGATTTCTTTCCATTTCACAGACAGTTTGTCATTCGAATATTTGATTTGATTTCTTCGTGTCTCTTTCACACTTTCAATTCCATTATCACATTAGGTTAGGTATCTATAAAATAATATTTGGTAGGCCAATAATATGATTTTAATACAAAACTTATTAAATTAGTAGAAACATAATCTGGTATCCTGTCATTACTAATATAACAGCGCCTTCTTACGGCATTAAAACCAAACATTTTAACTCGCTCACCACTTTTAAAGCAGCTGACTATTTTGACCCGTTGACAAGTTAAAACTTCTGCTCTCGTAAAATATATATATATTGTGGTGTCTATTATTAAATCTCCACACACAAGTTTCTATCTTTTATAATTAAACGAAAATAATTCAAAATATTTTATAAAATATTGTATAATTACTTCCACCTTTTCCTAAGAGATGTCGCCTTTGGTATTTATAGTTTCCTTTATTCTTAGTTTAAGAAAAGAAAGAAAAAAAATATCGTGTTGTTAAGAAGTTTCAAAATAAAGAAATTTTTTAATTATGTCTTTCCGTTTTTAATAAGATTCTTAGCGATAATATTGATATTAAAAATATCCTAATATCAATTTTTTCAATTTATATTTTTTTAAATCATTACTAAATTTATCATTTAGAAAACAAATTATTATCATCTTACTGCCGCCGTTATAAAGTAAATTTACTTGCTTTAAATTTCCCCTTCGCTTTGTTCCATCCTGACATGCAGACAAAGCACAAACTACCCACAGGAAGACAGTAGATGGGATGCACGATGTGCATTATGTGACCAAAACCATCATAGTCGTTTTCATCGCACTCGGTCAATATTTATCCATCCTCCCATCCGTTCACTACGCCGACTTAATACAGAAATAAAGCGCTTGTTCGAGACATAAGTCCTTCGCTGGGAATAAAACGCACTTTATTTTGGTCCTTTCTTGCTCGTAAGTGGATCGCCTCAAAGGAAAATCCCTGCCCGTCGATATATAAATAATTGAGTAAATCTCCTTCATTTTTTCCCAGTCCGCTGTTTTTCTGAGGTCCAGTCGATTTTCTCCCTGCTTGCAGAACATTTGTCCGACCCGAATGGAGCAAGCTGCGATGCGAATTAAGCGGAGGCGGTGGTGGTCATTTGAAATGCTTGCGTTTTGTATAAAAACCTCCGTCGGCTTTTGTTTCGCTTCTGGTTAACCAATATTTCTACCCTGGATTTGTGACTTTTATTCTGCACATCAAATTTGTCCCTTGATTTTCGTATTGTTTCTTTTTTCTGACTGAAAACATCCTTTCCACCCATAAAAAATAGTGGTGGGAGGAAATTGATTTTTATGGAAATACTTTAGAGGTACACTTTTTTCGCACGCATTAAATAACACACTTATGTGTTGGGCATTTAGTGTTATTGTTGTAAACATCTGCTCCAACGTTGAAGGGGTGGGGTTTTGATAGCACCTATAGTGTTCGGAAGCAGAGTGCACAACTATGAAAAGTAGTCAATATATTTTTGCAGCCTTCCGCGCCAGTTGTTACCATAACACTAAACTCTAATGACGCCTTAGAGCAGGAGGCCTTCTTTGGTTGGAGATGTAAGCATGCCGGCTGGCGGCAATAAAAATAAACCTGCAATAACTTTCATAACCTCGAATCTGGGAATAGAAGTGACAAGGGTAACCCAAATCAATTTACAACCAAAGATATATTAAGAAATTATAATTTACAGAATAATTAACAACTAACCCCAATCAATTTCCATAAGAATGTTCTTGAGTGACTAGTACTAACCAGTTTAGTCTACTATGTCGAGCTGTAGTTTTTTATCAATAACTTTTTGAGACGTCCAGAATCTTTAAAGTCACTAGTGGTCATATATGAAACCCATTTCGGTTCTTAACAAAGCTGCAAAGTCATCATAATGTTCATCAAGCTTATCTTTAGTCTCCTGGGGTAAGTAAGGTTTGCTTAACACAAAAAATGTGCTTGCGTCACTCGATTTGCTCAATTCAAACGAATATCAAATACAAAGAAATAGACGGATCTGACTGACTTAACATAATCTTGATATGTAAGTAGTCCCATTATATCCAATTTTTCAAACGATCCTAGTAAGATTCTAACCTATGTTCTCTGAAAGTATGCTTTGCTGTCGTACTCAGACACGTCACCAACTAAGCGGAGCTGACATCTCAATTTATTGGTGAGTAATTATTTCTCCAAGTTAGATTTGCCACGAAAAATATTCAACTTGTACCAAAATTATCTTGCGTTTGAATTGGACATGCAACAAAAATCAAATTCTTGTATATTGACCCAAGATCAAAGTTGAAATTTAAGGTTAACCAGCGGGTATGTTTGATGTTAGAATCTTATTGAAATATATTTCGTGTAACAATCAGTATTTATTGTGCACTAAACAATTCCTTTATATAATTATCCTTGAAATTTTTCTTGTAGCAAGAAATTCTTCATGTGTCATTAGTAAAACAACGCACTTAACTCTATTGTACGCCGAGTACAAATGTTTTCCTTAATCCTTCAGCTCCGCACAAGCTGCGTATACTGGCTGCCAACCGCCCCCGATGTGCATTATTACCACTCGCATCACTGCTAGCTTCCGAGGATTTCTTCGTTTTGCACAGTTTGCATCATTTTCACTGTAATGCTATGATTGCGCTCTTTTCGTTGCCATCACCATCAGTTCTTAACAACAGTGTTCCCAAAGTGCAGTTTTTCTAGAGCTGGTAGTTAAGGATTATTAACAACCTTAAGATTG
>JAODGC010045401.1:0-15749 GCA_027574925.1 Ecitoglossa quadriceps | reverse complement strand
AAGCAAATTACTAATTACTATTTCTCCTCTTTGCTTTATTACGCTTCTCGATCTTGATTCTTTGTTCTCTGAGAAAATGATTTTCCCTGAGCCCAACAAATTTTAACAACCAATTTTACTTAATTTCATTCCTTAACTACTTTCCACAATTTTTCCTCAACTGAAATCAAATCCAGAATAAATACTTCCACTGGTATCCAATAAAACAGCAAGAGAACTATTTAATCAACTAATAAATTTCCAATTGTAAATAGGTTAAAGTTCAGTAAACAATCGTTCATTGTAATTAACTACAAATGAGTGCGCAAATTTCAACTGCCGCACAATTATTTTCCTGTAATCAACTACCAGGATCATGCACATTATTATTGCTCGACAATTTTCGCAATAATATACAAATAACAATTAAATATATTTATAAGCACATAAATAGACAACAACCAATAATTGGAACTGCGCATTGCACTATGCAGTGTGAATTTAATTTAATTCATTTAATTGTCGAGGAAGTTACGCGGCACATTTTTGGAGATGCTTGAAAACAAAGGTAGTCAATTGTAAAGCAGTAATCAATGCCTTTTATAGCAATAGCAATTAGTTCCAAGCTGATTAATTGATAATGGAGTACAATATGCACATAATCCTATAATGAAATCAATAAATTGCGATATAAATAATATCTATGGACATTATTTCTTAATTTTTCACATAAATATTTTCGTGTAATGATTGACAAGCCGGGGTAACATTCGTCTTAACTTTCTTCTTTTTTTTCACTGATTTTTGATTGCTTTGTGGACCTTATTTCAAATTGAAAAGCTGTTCTACGTCCTTTGACTAAGCTGTATAATAAATGATTTCAATTTCAAGATGACACATAAATGGCAAGATAAATTCTCTCAAGGAACATTTTTGAGTTAGTTTAATTTAAGGCACAAAAAGCATATTCGTAATCTTACATAATCTTTTCACCTGTAAATGCTCGAAACTTGACCCAATTGTTGTATTAATAAACAACAGAATAACACTCAATAGGCAGTAGTATTTGTGACCAACAGTAATATAACATTTATAAATTCCTCTGAATTTTATTGTTGCAGGTTGTGTTAACCACACATTATGGCATCGCCACTAGAATATTATTATTACGTGATGGAAACCAAAGGTGGTATGAACATTTCCTTTCCATCATATTATTTTATACAGCATAGTTACAAACTGGTTTTACATTGCATCTCAAGTGCAGGATTTAAATAGTTGAAATAAATAATTAAATAATTGAAAGGTTGACGATAGTTTCTCACCAGGGATTTTTCTAGATCCTCGCACAAATGAATGGTTCCTATTGTCATCACCTGGCCCTCTCTTGACGATCATTGCAACATACCTTAATTTCTGCGTATGGGCAGGACCCAACTTCATGAAAGACCGCAAACCCTTCGAGATGAAGGGCATCATTAAATTATACAATTTGATACAGGTGCTACTCAGCATCCTCCTCGTCTACGAAGGCCTTCAAAGTGGTTGGGGCATCAATTATAGTTTCGTATGCCAACCGATTGATTTCTCCGAGAATCCACAAGCAAAACGCGTATGTTAGAAATTACACTTCAATTGGTTATATACAATAATTTACCCTCCTATTATTCGCTAGATGGCAAGAGCTGTTTACTTCTACTTTATCTGCAAATTGACCGAACTCCTCGACACTGTCTTCTTTATTTTACGGAAGAAAATGAACCAAGTGTCCTTTTTACACTTGTATCATCATTCGATGATGCCACTGTTTGCATGGATTGGATCTAAATTTTTTCCAGGAGGACATGGTACTTTAATGGGATTGATAAACTCTTTCATTCATATTATTATGTATGCATATTATTTGGTCGCATCGCTGGGACCACAATATCAAAAATATTTGTGGTGGAAGAAGTATTTGACTGCGATGCAAATGGTATAAGACACTTTCTCTCGTATGCTCATAGAAGAAAAGCAGGGAATAAAATTAATAATGTTTTGCCTTCAGGTTCAATTCTGTATCATTACCATACATAGTTTCCAACTTTTCTTCCGACAATGTGACTACCCTAAGTTCATTGCCTTTCTGATAGGCTCGCAAGCCATCTTGTTCTTGTACCTCTTCGGCAGTTTTTACTATCGCACTTATATGAAACCCAGACAAGCAGTATCAAAGGTTACAACGGTTACAACCACTGCAACGACTCGAAAAGACTGCAATCATAATGGAGTCCCTGGAGCACTTGCAAATGGCACTGGAAAATCCAAATACAACTAAATATTGCAAACGACAGACTATTACAATTGCCATATCTGACAAGAACTAACAATATTTGTTTAACAAACACCAATGGTTACTTAATATTTGTGCACTTATTTCATTTGAAATAAATCAAGCTGTTATATTCAATGTTGCATGCGGTTTTACTGGCTTTTTTTCTGATGATAACGACATGTTCATTAATTTAGCTTTATTTTAATGACAATGTACGATGTACTGGAATTGCAGAGCTGGGTAAGAAAGAGGTGCGCTGTAATTCACATTATTGTAAAGCGTGATGTTTTTATTCGCACCAATGTGGTGGTGTGGTGCGAATTACGTTCATTTATTGCGGCGCAGAGAGTATATAAGGGCAGCATGTAAAATAATCAGTTTGAAAATGTTCATAATTGATTGAACTGTTATCAGTTCCAAGCGTAATAGCCGTAATAGAACTGTAATCAATACGCTTAATTGGAAATATAATCCAGTCTTTTGCACACACCTGCTGTAATTCTCGTTTTGTCGATATAGACCTAAGCTGTGTCTAAATTAAGCTTGATAGTACTAGTAGTGCTTTAAAACTGGTGCTGAAAATATATTGATTTCGTGTGATTAGAAAATCCTCAGATGTTTTATACTTCGAATTTTCAAAATAGTAAGGGATAGCCCAAATATCTGCATCCAGAAACACAGAATATACAAGAATGTATTCTCTTCTGCAACTCCTCCTAACCTCCTAGAATATTCTGCGCTGTTAGTAGTGAAAATCCGAATCCAATGTTTTGATACCCACTTAAAGCAACAATTATATTTGACTTTTCTACTAGGTACACAGAATGTATTTGGAGGTTTTTGAGATGTGGAAAAGTGAAGAATTGCGATGGAAAATAATTGCATAACAGAATTTTACACCCAACCAAAAGAATTATCACATCGGTGGCATAATAGAAATTATTGGCTCTCCAATCAAGTAAAAACGAAATATTTGATACAAGGTTCAATTCAAACAATTGTAGGAAAAAATCTAAGAAATTCCATTGATTGAACTTGTATCTAATTCTGTAAATAATTATAACTCGGCCATAATTAAAGAAGACAGTTGAATATAACAACTCTTTAGCTTCAACATAAAATACTCAACACTCGCTTGGTCCCCACATATTTTCATATAAAAGTAATTTCCCGACGCGGGTTTTTAAGCATTTCAAAAATTGACACAATTTGTCCGCATTTATTATGAATACCTAATTGACCGCAACATAATTAAAGAAGACAAGTGGGTAGAAGAGGTCTTTAGTTTCAAAATATTTAGCAGACTATTCTCTAACGCGTTTTTCTCAAAATTTACAAATTGATCAATATTGATGTTAATTTTATGTTATTTCTAGCTAACTTGAAAGTAATTATGAAACATCAAGCAAAAGTAAAATTCTTTACATTCAAAACGATATATCTAACACTCACTTAACTTTTATAGTTTTCCCGATAATTTTCCATGGGTTGTTTTTGAAGATATCAAAAAATGATCACCTTCAAGGTTAATTTTCTATGATTCCTCATTAACCTAAAAGACATTTTGAATTACGTTAGAGTTAATTAATAGACGCCAACATGCCAATAGAGTAATTTTTGGTTAGTTAGTATTATTCTTCTTGACTTAATTATTTTCTCTCTATGTATATTTTGCATTGTATGTTATGCAAAAGTTCAAAATTTGGTGAATTCTTTGCATTAAATTTATAAGCTTACCGAATTAATACTATGCTCGGTATGGCACAGCACAGCTATGCAGTTTTGATTGATTAAAAAGCTATTTTGTCCTAAAATCTAATAACATATGAATTAATATTTAATATACAAAAATCAAGTGCATTTTTTGTTATTTGGCTAAACACTGTATTCCTGAAAAATGTTTTGTTAAAACGCATTATTTTAAATAGAAAAGCTACTTTATGAACACAAATTTTGTATCTTCTTGTATTTATATAGAATAATATTCTATATCCTCGTAATTAATAGGATAATTAGTAAATATTGAAATATTATTTTAATCTGATTTATAATATAGCAAAGGAGTTTACTAGTTATTTGCGGAGAATTTGTATAGATGCCGGCATCTATAAATCAATGCAGATAATTACTTCACACTATAGTTCTATCTACAATTTTCAATTAAATGGCACCTAGTCAATAGACTGCACACAACAGTCAAAGAGGTCAACACCAATCCGAGCGTTCCACAAGTGAAAAATGTATTTCGCCCTTTATCCCTCTAAAGGAGTAGATAAATAATATCAGATCGTTGCGGAATGCTCTATAATAATGACTTCTTGGTTTGATTGTTAGATTTCTATATAAAAATACCGTCCGACGCCGGCCCATTGAGGAATAAGTTTGTCCCTCACCCTCAGCTGCAACGATTAAATGCGACCATATGTTTAATGGAATACTTTCATGATGTTAGAAATAGATACGTTACGCATATTAAAGTCGATGGTGGGCTTTACGCAAAGGAAAAAATATTATATGCCCATTAGTAAGCCAGAAAAAAACTATAAACCATATACTTCCATAATAAACAAAATATTTATAGTTACTTTCAACACAAGACTAGTTTTATTGTGGCATTAATATAAAGAGACTTCAAATCATATAACTCAATGGTAAATCTCACAAACTGGCTCAGCATGTTCAACACATGCAGGTGAAAAAACTAGTGCAATGGCAAACCAAAACAATAGACTGAATAGACATCAGAATACAATAAATATTAATTAATGGTATAGCACATCTAATTTTTCTTTGGACCTAAGCACAAAACTGCCACAAGTGCGTTTAAATCCTCATAACCACACACATACAATAAATACTACGACTTAACTAGTATATTCCACTGTTCCTCTTTGATATTTGATACAAGCATTCAAAGAACCAAGTTCACAAGTCATACTTGGCGCGACTCTTGTGGTTCCATCATATTTATGTGTAAAATACAAAATATCATGTCGGCAATATATGATTCTCTGTTTATAAGGGCATTTTTACAGGCGTCTGATTATGTGAGATATTCCTATTAATACCTCTATTTTAATATACATTATTAGGCAATCGGGTAATATTCAGTAGTTAAATGCATTGTGCTTGAAAAAATCGCACAAGCTTACCAAATTTTGGGGATTTGTGGTATGCGAGTTTCGGTTGCTTTGATAATGTTTGCATCGATATAGTGTTTATATAAGACCCTGTAAATATATTTGTTTCATTTAGAATCAGGGTGTATGTATTATCAAAAAGTGTTACAAATGACACACATACGACCTTTTTAGTAAACTTTTAGTTGTACTCCCTTTGTAATCAATCAACATCTTTCTATCTTGACAAAATCCCTTGAATATGCCAAACCAAGTCTGCCTTTCCGACAGTCGCCATGAACTTCCTATATCAATTATGTTACATATACCCTGCGTTATTTGTTTTAGGTCCTACTTTAATGTCATTTAGTTACTTATTATACGTGACAAAATATCATTTACAGTTAAGACTATTAATGGATGGATTACACTTTTGAGCGTTGACGCGTTCTACACACCTTCCACAGCATATTTAAAATTAATGCTAGATGCCACCCCGCATGCAAGAACCAAAAATAAACATTGTAATTTTCAATATTTTGTGCTTATGTAGACAAAATTTTGTTTACACGTTTGGCACAACATTTATGCCTCAATATAACACTTGTATTTAATTGCAAATGGCATCTAGTTCGGCGCAAATTTGAAATCGATCTAGGACAAGATTGACAAACCACCAAAAACAGATTATATCCATAATTTCAAAACATCAACTACAATTGATTGGCTTACGACACGGAAAATCTAAATGGACTTATTCCTAACAAACAATCACACTGTAATTATAAGTATACCCCCATTGCGAGAACCTAACTACAACTCAAACGAATAATAACATAATCAGTCAAAAAATAAATTAAAAATGACTTCATTCAAATTGCACGACTTAGTACGATATAACAAATGACTATAAGCGATCACTAATAAAAACAATTGACCGGCACTGAGTAAACTTTCGCGCGTTCTCGATGACATTTCAATCTATACATTGTTAAAAATTATCATTGTCAAATTAAATAAATACTTATTGTACTCATTATAAAAACCAGGAACATTGTGTGTGAATTACTTGAACTTGTGAAAAAATATCATTCTTTGCAGTTAAACTTTGGGATGACGTAACTCCATAACAAATCATTACTTTTGTATAACACACGTCTTAGCTCTCGCGAAATGCAATTATGTACTTGCTTCCAATATCGAGCTAGCTAATCTTCATGCGTTTGCTGGGATCGGAGGGACTGAGGCATCCCAATTTGACTGTTGTGGCGGAACTTCCATTGCAAACAGCTTCACTGCCATAGACACTCATATTGTCCAAAAGAACATCTTGTTTCTATAATTCGAAAACATATTTTAACCAAAAATCTATAAAAACAAATAGGGAGAAGGTATAATGATGGGTAGCAAAATGGGACTATAAATTTAAAGACTATAACTTACAATTCCTTCCACCATTACGGCGATAGGAACGCTTCCCGTAGCCTCAGCAACTTGATGTTCAATTAAATAGAACATGTACTCATCATAAAGCAAGCGTATGAGATGAAATGAACCAAAACTGGCAGCCGATCGAAGCGTCAAGTCCCGAATTACCATTGAACTAAATGCCAAATCAAATTTTACAAAAATAAGATTAATTATTATTCGTTGTGTTTCAACTATGTCTGCTACCTGTAAAAACTCCATTTTAACAAAAACTGTCTCGCTGCCATCGAAAAACTAGGTTTTCCCTCGTAAGGTTTCAATGCACTCTTGACAACATTCTTCAGCCACGATGCCCACTGCTCCAGGGAATTTTGCTGCTGCAGTGTAAGTTTAAAATCAGCTTCAAATTTAGCGACGACGTCGTTATCGCACTGGCAAACCCATGATGCTTGCTCCCGGACGCTTTGGAAATCTACGCGATTTAAATCTGCCAACATTTGTGTAATTTGTGTGCTATTATGTAGCACAGCACGCGCGGCCTGTGCCAAATGATTTAAAGACGTATAACGTCGCAGACTAGAACTGAACGCTGAAACTGCAGACAATTTCACAGCCAGCATGCCAGCAGGCGCGCCGGTCATCGCGTTTGTCAACCATCCATCCAAACTCTTTGCAAAGTTGCGGATCGACTGAGTGAGCGAGGCCGGAATTGGTTTCAATACATCGGGAACCAGCACTTGTATAAGATTCTGATAAAAGCACAAATCCACCTGACGTACAAAATCTTGCATTGTTTCCTGGGCGCACATTGCAAACAATTTCGCTTTTGAGAGATATTTCTCCTCTTCACACTCGTCGCCATTGTTGTTATCCTGTGACCGCCAGAATTCTCTCCAGAGTGACTCAATTGTTCCAAATTCTAAGCTCAAAATAGCGTCCAAAAATGCCTCGAGATGCTCACGATAAATCGATCTGTTCAATAAAGCAGAAGTAACAAACAATCAAAACCAATTTACAATGAGTTTCAGACAACTCACTTTAAAGTATCAACATCATCATAACTGCATTCATCAGGCAGAGGCGCAGAAAAGTTAATGTCGGGGAAGTGTGGGATTGCATTACTACCATCTCCAAGATAACTTAAATGTTGTGGAGTAACTGAAGAACTAAAATTTTGCTCCATTGAATCTCCACTTCGTTTGTAGCCCCTATTTGCAGATTTTCCCTGAAGATTACTAGACGAAACTGTCCTTGCGGGTGAATCTGAATCGAAAGATGTTAATGATGATCCAGGCTTAACACGTATACCATAATAATGATATTTCGAATTGCCACGAGTGCCCAATCTTCGTGTCCTCAAACCCAAAAACACTGAACGAATTAACTTTCCAAAAGAAGCAGCATTTACAGGCTCCAGCTTATTTTCTCCACAATGTCTGAGATAATGACAGTACAAAGTAGACCTGGGGAGTGACACACCTTCGGCAGTTTCATAATTTTCCAGCAACCATTGAACCTTTAAATCCAAATGAACTTATTATACACTTAATTGAAAACATGCGTATTGACATAATTTCACATTTAGATGGTAATTAATTAAAGTAGTAAATATGATGATCCCAAATTGGACTATGTTGACTAATTGTTATAGGTTTGGATGAAGAACTTACGGTAGCTGGTGAGACACGGGTGGCGTGACTTAGAGCCGAACCAACCTCTTCACCAACTGCTGATGGCGTCGCATGCACCGTGGCTGTAGCCACATAACTCGTATCCTAGGTTTTATCAATACCCCCAGAGTGCGTTTGCGTTAGAAGAATGAATTCCAAGAGAAAGTATACCAAAGCCACATTAATATTTCGCATTAACGTTAAAGATTAAATGACAGAGAACATTGACAGATTAAAAATACATTAGTTGATTAATAAAATTAAACAAAAACTATAAAGCAGGCAACAAACACCCACAATAAATAAAGCAACTAATATAACCCAACATATTTTAAATTATACAAAGAAATTAAAATAAAAACAATGAATTTAACACTACCATCATCATCAAACAAAAGAAAATACCAAACATGTCAACAAAAACAAAGTTTTGAAAATGTTTACGGCACTTACGGCATTTGTAGTCTGTGGGGAGTTACGAGTGGAAGCAATCAGAGCTTCAGCATCAACAGTTTGTTGCACGAGGTAGTGGCCAGTTGTCGTAGCATAACCCACCGTGGTGGAGGCACCTGAATTTGACGCATTCGTTGCGTAATATTGTCCTTGACTCGATGCATAGATTGTACCAGATTCTCCTACCGTGTACACCGGGTACGCCCTAAGATAACAGTATTTTAAAATAAGTAGTAAAAAAAGTGTTATACTCTAATAATTTCTAACTTACATTTGTGTTTGGGCCCCATTCGCTTGAGTCGCGTACATTTCCGGATCCACATACTGAACGTGATAACTTTGATGAGAAGCCACAGTTTCACCGTCTAAAACAAATTAAGAATTTTAATTCACAATATTACTCACGTTTTAATTTTGTTCTAAATACCATAATTGTTATAATTATTGTATTTGTTGCAATACATTTCAATGCACTTAATGTGTCATAAATAAATGTAAAAGTTTTCAAGCACAACCAATTAAGACGATAAGGTCTTTTCGTTGTTGGAACAGTTAAAACTGAACCCAAAGAAGATTCAATACAACAGGACGTCGCAACGTTTCGATGGCAACTGAATCCACGGAGTCGCATCCTGCTGCATTTTACCCTGTGCATCTTCTTCAACCCCGCCAATGCACATCCCATCAACCGGCTCAACATATCACCTCATTCTCAACCCACATTACCCTCACCTCCTAGCGCCCTTATTGCAGCAGCAACATGACAATGCAAACCAATTGCCGACAAAGAAGTGCAACTTATTGCAAGCTCTAATCAGGGATCAAAGTCGGGCTCAGATAATAAATTAGCAAAGCACGTGCGTGCCCCATCAATTTCATGAATGCCCGTGTGGATGCATTGGCAAGTGCGTAGGTGAACAAGATACGTGCAGGTGGACAACAGGAACAATTGTACTTGCCATCTAGTGCAGCAAGGGTGAGCTATAAGCACGATGAATGAGTAAGAGTTGCTTAGCAAAGGTGAAACTAGAAGCGGGAGGAAATACCAGGTACGGAATCAAGCAGTAAATCAAGCTCAAGAGGGGTCGCATTAAGCAACAGTCACAAGAGGGGCACAACTAAATCCGGGTTAATCCATGCGGTACAAATAGGGTTACAAACATACAAGTATTACATTGTTAAATGTGTACCTGTGGAAATGCGGATGAAGAAGATACCTGAATGAGTCATGGACTCACAAATATACATTTTGTAATATAATTATCTCGAAATAAGTGAAAAAGACAAAGTAAATTTAGCGCCTTAAAATGCAATTTACAAAGATAATTGGAATTGGTTCAAAAAAACTACTCGAGCACGTGCAACATGTGCTGCAATAATTAAAAGGGGTGATACCTTAATTAAGCTAACTACCCTCCTACAAAGTATAAGTCGCGCATTGTTAAAATCTAGATTCAACGGAACCTTACAAACTTAACGTATAAGCAAAAATACAAAGAACAACCATAAATTAATGCGTGATACGGACTTCTATTACTACGCAAAAAAGATTTAAATTATGTACTTGTAATTTGTTACCGAAAGTTGTGTCTTACCTACAACTGGCTGCACAGGTGTTAGCGAAGCATACGAACGCGCAGTAGCCTCTGACAAGAAGAACGCGCATGAGAGCACCAACAGAAGATTAAAAGTTGTACATTGAACAATCAATCCAGGTTGAGAGAGTAAGTTAAACAAGTCAAAAGTCATCAATTCATATAAATCAATCAGTGTCTAAATATCAACACACAGTATTTAAGGAATTGAGTAGAATGAATCAAGACTATGCCATAAAGAATTCAATTTGAACAAAATATACAACGTTTATAGCTTGCTTAAATGAAACATTAAAAAAAACTTACCAGTAACTGTAATAAAATGAGGTGATTCTTCTCCAAGGGCCAATGGGTCTGATTCATGCGGTTCACCACCTCTTGGTTCCGTGGTTGCTGTGCTCTCGTTACTCGACTCTCCACCGTGCTCTAGCTCAGACACATCTATTACTGGCACACCGTTCGCGTTTATTATCGTCCCAGTCTAAATTAAAAGCGAACAGGAAAAGATAAAAACAAACTGCAATTATTATCGATATCAAACTTTACAGATGTAAGAAATGTAAGCTTTTGTTGAAAGTGAAAGTGGTCGAGTTTTTTCACAAAGAACAGAATGTCAGAAATCAATATGACTGTGATGTTTATGAAGCACTGGCAGTATTGCTCTGCATGATCTGCCACCACCACCTCTACTCTTTGGAGGAGGCTGGTCGGTTGGCTGCTATGCAACAGTCAGGGTTGCAGGGAAGATGTAGTGTGTTGCTATGATTACTATATTGAACACAATAGGCACAACTCTGCCAGTAGTAGTGAAGAGCCAACATGTTCCTAACTCACCTGATGCAATCCTGCTGGGAGAACAATAAGCTGAGTCGTTGTGGTTGTGGACTCTGGCGGCGTGGTAGCTGGAGACGGCGTGGGCGGACTACTGCCACCACCACCAGCTGTGCTTCCAGCAAACCGAGCAGCTGTTGCCATGGCTGGTTACCACAGCTACAATCTCCTCTCCTCTTGGGCTACTTCGTAGGCAATTGCTCCTAAATAAGTGGAGTTCACACACTCCACTCGTATTGCTTTGAGTTTTGGTCCTGTCCCCAATGCTTGGAACCAAGTTGATCCTTGCTTTCTTGTTGTGCCTGGGATATATTGTACACTATGATAACTTTAGTGTCACAGGCACTGCAAACAAAATGGGTATCAGTTATTTCATAGCAACTCAAATACACTCACTAAACGCCACACTAATATATAAGTTTAAACAATCCTCTTACTAGGTGATGAATGTCGCCCCCATATGTACGTTGCTTGTGCATGGTGCGTACCAAGACCCACCTGGCGAACAGAGCGTGGGTGCGTTTGTTGTGACTGTTGAGTCATGATAATAACGCGAAGGGTTCAAGCTAACGCACCGTTACTCTGTATGCCGCGCACACAACGCACCCAGTGCAACCATGATAATTGCGTTGTTGGTAGCGCATGTTTTGCCGTTAATACTGGTACAAGCCGGTACGAAACACGAGGGTGAAAGATGCATTTATTTAGAATATCAGCGACACTGCTCTTTACTTCAATTTTAGGCGCAATCACAGAAGAAAGCATCAAAAATATATTTAAAACGATCCGCAGTCATTGCAGGAATCTTACTCCAGTTGGAGTCCATAACCTAACAAAGAAAACCTACAAAGGAGATAAAACAAATGAGCAGTACAACTACTAATTTGATGTCAAATTAGATGTAAGTGTTGATGAATTTATCATGTAATAAGAACTTGTTTGGCCCCTTTTGAGACTTATTGTCACTATAGAGACTCTGCTCCCCTGTTTCTGTCTGTCGAGAGGACTCCATGGTAACACTCTCATATCCTGCAGAGATAGCAGGAAGAAAACATACTTTGAAGGGAGGTTTATGAAGAACCATAACAGTAGAACATAATATGATACCTGTTTTGCTCTATCTGACATGGAGATAAATTAATTTTGAGCTACCTATGGATTTTCTGAAGCATAAAAAACAAGTTCATCCTGATCTCCTCATCATATTGGTAGCAAGAATTAATGTTATGGAAGTGCTTTGTAAAACACTGAAATTACACTAGTTTTAATCAGATTTTCACATGGTTAACATTTGAGTCAATCGAAGATATAAATTGGAATAAAGTTCATGTGAAATAAATATATTGGGAAGTTATGAGCTTTAATATGAAGCATCTAAATAGATGATGCATAATTATAATACTACAATAGCTGTGCGTTCTTTGTCATCCATAAATTAAACACAATTATAGCCCTTTCATCACAGTATCACTGATAACGGCCGTATTGCAGTACATTCTGTTTTGATATTAAATGCTATACTTTATTATTACTTCAGCAAATTTTTTGGACTCATCGAGGGCTGTCAACCGCCGCCGGTGCAATGCGCCGCCCTCAAATGGCGAGAAAATATCAACACTGGGAAAACCAGTAAATGTATGTTCACATCATGAGCCTGAATTAAACGATATATAGTGTCCAATGTATTAGGCGTATGCATCAACCGCTTCCACACTGGTAGATCAAGAAAAATGTGAAAAACTGCGCTCACCTTTTGTCGCCGTGTTGTTGTATCGGTTGCTAGGCACTGGCTAGTCACCAAGGATACGAGTGGACAGCGGTGCGCCAGGCCAGGCTGTGCGTTTGACAGCCGCGTGATGAAGGCACTTGCGTCGCGGTGCCAGGGACTTCCTTAGATACCAAAGACGTCGTCGCCGACGGCGATCCCAGTAATTGCGGCCTCGACAAAGCTGCAATCGCAGAGGTTCGCGCACAGAGCGTTTTCGAGCCGCCCAACCGTGGTTATCGCGACGACATTGTATCGATTAGCAGGAGCACAGACAGCAGGGTAACAGAGAAGACGGAGGTGCCATCTTCCTTCCAATTACTGAATACAGTAACGTATAGCAACTCTACAAAGTCTGCACATCATGTGGGAATCTTCGCATACAAACATTTGAAATTTGTTAATTAAATATTTATTTTTATATACATACCAATATATTAGTTACTGTAATTCTTTTAAATTGTTGGGTAGTATTTATAGGACTTGGAAACGTTAGTAACTGTTGCTGGGGGTCGATGCTTTGATACAAGAATGTTTCCAACGTGATAAAAAAATGATAACACGCCCTCGAAGGATCCAATGACAACACATAAATTGAATATTATTATAAACAAGGAAATAAATAAATATTTGTTTGCATAGCATGCTATGCTGCGTGAATATTATTAATTGACAAAGATAGAAATCTTTTTGTAGTGCCATCTATAGCGGTAACTTTAAATTTATTATTATTGATAATTGCAGGCTTTGCACTTGAAACTTAAAATTATAAATAAAAGGAAATTAGCATTTATTAATTTCAGTTTGCAAACTTATAATTATAGCTTTCTTGTATATATTATGTAATTGTTTTTAATGTTTCTTTGTCTTAAAAATGAAAAAGTATTATGAAAACAAAAATTAAAAAGTTTATTTTACACACAATTCAGAAAAAGAAATAAATTAAGCAGTGTTAATTATGTTGATGAACAAAATAGATTGAGCAAAGTCGCATGTATAGAAAGTAAGTCTGACATGTGTTGAATGAATGTGAAAAAACCTTGCGCCCTTTCGCCTCCCACAATCCAATGTCCTCGCATCCTCAAGATTCTCAAGCCATCATCACAAGAACAAAGATGAACCTGTTTCGGTTCCGCTGCGGATGAGTCTGCATCCTTTTCGCATGTATCATGGGAAAATACTTTTTGTTTCACTTTATGCGTTTGCCTTCAACATGATTGAGATGATGGGAGCTTCTACGACCAAGAACGAAACAAAAAGTATTTTTTATTATCAGATGAAGATGACCTGCCCACCACTTACAAGGGTGTAATTTTTTTTGGAATGCCCCGCAGCCGAAGATTAAAAAAAACATCAGAAAGTGGAATGAAACAAGAAATTGGAAGAGACCAAATGAAAAAGGATACAGCATTCGGCAACCAAGTAAACTAAAGAAGGAGGAAGTGTTGAAGAGAAACAGGAGGGAGGAATAAATGCGAGATACGCTGAAGTTGTAGATTTTGGGTTTAAGTAGTGAGGGTGGTAGGTAAATTTTCTTATGATTTTTTTCCCATGAGAACCACGTTTTTCTTGGGAGAATATGAAGAACATAAGCACCTTGTAAAAAGCGCATTTGTAACCTGCAGTGTGGTATGAGAAGTAGATGAGTTATTGGGTTGTAAGATGCAAGGAAGGTTTTAATCAGGAGAAGTCGAAAAAGATGAAAGGGAAAGATATTTATAAATTAACTAATGATGAGGATATATAGTAATAAATTAATTTTCAAAATGAAGAAAACTATTTGCAAAGTGTCCCTTGAGTAGTATAGACAGTTTCAGAAATTATTTCGTTGTCAACAACAACCTACAACCAAAGAATAAACACCTAGATATCAAAGAGAAGGTATCCATATAATACTTGCACCTTGGGATGTATCTTTTCTCAAACCCTTTTTGTTTTCTAAATATTTCTAAACATAATTCCCTTAGTGTGTAACCTCTTCTTCACCTTTGCTTTCTCCGCTCTTGCTTTCTATGCATTCTTTTTTCCAATGCATCAGTAATTGCGTTGGCAAGTTTATCCTCAACCTTCACGCGTGACCCTACCATGTCAGTTGTCAATTTTTGATACTCTGCCCTTCTACTAGCAATTCTTTCCTAAACGTTTTGCACGTCTACGAGTTGGTGCTCTTTACGAAAACATGAAAGTCGACTATCATCATTACCACATTGGGACAACTCATCCAGCTTTAACGTTCTGGATACTTGGAAATAAAATAAAAAGAAAAAGCTGCTTAATGAAAATATCCAATCTCAATTCAAAACATTACTTCAACTCTTACGGCTGTTATCTTAATTCTATAATTACCAAATAACCCCACTTCAACCAAGAAGGGAGCGACGCTTACCATTAGCCAATAGTAGTATAAATTAATCAAGATGTAGTCAAAACAATTAAACTTAAAAAGACAGCATGCCGCAGCTGCATTTCATACAATGTTACAATATGTAAATATTATGTGTGTATTAAAATAAACTCTGGATTTGTATAGTTGGGTTGAAGTAGTTGGTTTGGGTGTATTATTGATGCTTCTCAGAATACTCATACTTCTGACAA
>JAODGC010045390.1:28265-44515 GCA_027574925.1 Ecitoglossa quadriceps | reverse complement strand
TTAGGTAATTTGCTAGTCTCTTATCTTAAGTTGACGCGCTATTTATGAAAAGCAAAGAAGCGATAATTCAAGGTGTTGTAGGAGCACATTGTAATAATTCAATTTCGCGCAGTCATTACACTTGTAATCATCAACGGTAAATTTACTTGGACAGTGGCTTCCCAGCAACAATAATTACCTTTTGCCATTTTACTATTATTCTACATGTCTCTTAATGTGTTCTCACTTTTGCAATGGTTATTATTTTTCTAGCAAATTGAAACTCTGCCATTATCTTCTAGCGTCAACGTGTAATTTCCTGCAGGCGAGCAACCAAATATCTACTAGGATTTGAAACAATCTAACTAATAAAAATGTACGTACATTTAACGAACCCAATATAATTTACAATTTCACCTGCGCACCATGGACATTTTAGCAAGTACTTTACTGCTTTTACCGTCTTACGTACTTACATAGATACTTAAGTAGTGAGTAGTATTACTTTTACCGAGCATTCTGCTCTAAGTGTGTAAGTGTGTAAAGTTCAATTTTGTGTAGTTTATGCGCCTTGGTGACTTGTGATTTTAGTTCCGCAAGCTAGTTTACGTACTGGAGCGTTTGGGAAAAAAGACACAAATCTCACCATATGTGAAGTAAAAGCCAGAACAAATCAAGAAATGAGCACATAGAAAAATGTTTCATAGTAGTTTCTCGTTTTGTGTAACGATTTCTTTGATCATAATGGTATTTTCAAGTCGGATGACTGTAAACAGACTGATTGTTGGTAGTAAAATGTTAGAAGCTATTTAAAACAATGACATGTTTTACGCTGACATGTGGGTATTTGTCACAAAATAATCATGGTGACTTATTAACGTGATAGGTAAGGTAAAAACTGGTACAACGTATATGCTGGGAGAAAGAAAAATTTTAAAAAGGAGAGTAAAATTTATCAAAGAACAACAAGAACAAAGTAAATGGTGATAAATTGGACCATCAGTAATACCAATTTTCTTAAACCTAATTCTTTTCCACTTGACCTTATTATTATAATTTTAACTAGTCTGCTCAATTTGTAATAGAATCAATTATTTCCCAACTCCCAACTTTCTTTGCCAATACTAATTTAACAATTTTTAATGGAGACCCCGCATGCGGCAGTAAGGCACACAATATTTTCCCATTAAATGCTTTCTAATTGTGTCCTTTTATGTCTCATTGTGCGGTTCGCAGTAAAGGCTACCGCTGCACCATAATGTGTTTGATCATTTCACTTTCGGTTTTAAAGTACATTTGCTCCATTGCGAGCGGAATCGGCAATAGTGCAGAAAGGCAGCAATGCACACATACCGCAAAAACGATAAACACATTAAATAAGCTTAGTAAGTGAAGTAGTACTAAAATGCTGAGGAAAAAGCACTCGCCCAAAATGAAACGACCCACTGCGTCGTCAAAGTAATACTCATTGAAAAGTGAGCGCACTTACTCACTTTCCTATTACTATGAGACTTGCACGCATTTAAGTGTAACTTCAGTTTTTTCTTCTCTACTCGGCGTAATCTTTTTGTGCTAATTGTTACAACAGAGTGGCTATTGTAATGGAATCACTTTTACTTCAAGTTACGAGTAATTACACGTGCGACTGTTAATTATTTGTGTGATGAATGAAGCAGATATATAACATGATTTTTACATTTAAAATTGTAAAAAAAGCAGGTAGTTTTCAGTGAACAACCTGCATCGTTTTCACGGTGTATGCATTAAAATAAATAATTTCATGGTTGAATTAAAAGAAAAAAATCAAATGTTCATAAAATATCATTTTAATAATAAAATAGCAAACAAAAGACTTTGAATAATTATTGCAAAATGTAGCAAGAATAAGGATAAAGGAAGAAAGCAAGGAAAACATGGAAACGACTAATATTCCATTGAAACTACGGTGGAACGTTATGTGACTGGGTGAGTTCTAATGGCGAGCGGCTGCGTGGTGGCGATTACAGTGGACTGATGGCGTCTTCTTCGATGCTGACTCTGGTGGATCTCCACAACTAACTCGCTGTAACTGGCTGTGGATGATTCGTTTTAACTCTCTGCTAGTGACTCTCCGCTCTCATTTCCTGTCCCGCTATTTAAAGCCCTTGGGAAGCCCTTGGCGCGATTTCCGTGGCTACAATTGGCGGCTGGAAGGTTATGTTGCATTTTCGGAGAGGTCAAGCTAAGGACTTGCAGGTGCCGGTTCGTGACGGGGTGCTTAACGAGTTTTGTTGAGGGAGATAGAGGTTTATTGGGTTTGGAACGTGTAGGTACCCGAGGATATAGGTTTATGACAGGGTGCTGAAAGGTTTCTTGGAAGGTCGGATTTGAAAAAGCGTAGGATGTTGGTTTATTGCGGAGTGTTGGATGAATTGAGGGATTTTGGGAAATCCTTATAGTACTATCTCATTTTATTCACTATAGAAATTTGTCAACAAATAAAACTCAATTAACTACTATAATTGAAGTAACTGTTGCTTTGTTGTCTTTGTACTAAACAAAAATAAACAAACAAGTTCTGTCCAACAATTGTTACATAGATTTCACGGTGTGCCCATTGAAATAATACCTTAATTAGCATTTAGTTAGAGAAAACAGTTAAATGTTATCACTAATTCGCATATAAACAAAACTATTTATCCACAGCACCTGTGAACTTGTCTGCATTGTTTACAGGATTCATATGTCATCGTGGCTCGTGCAGCTTTGTGTGAAATGATAAATTCATCTAATATTATCCATGTTTTCTTCTTGTTAATTAACCATACGCCTTATGCGTCTTGCTCACGGATGAATTGAGAGTTAAGCTACATAAAGTTCGCATGGAGAACAAAAGACTTGTTCAACCTTATCTCCAGAAGCGCGCTATTCAACAAAACCTAACAAATCATCGTAATTAAATCGCAAAAAGACTGCCGACTTATTAAAAATCTTGCCTCTCTTTAGCTTTTAACTTTAACTCTATACTTTGAAAGGAAGATATGATTTTTTAAAAAGTTGGAATAAAAGGTTGCTCACACTATTCAACCTCTAGACTGTAACGAACAAAAGAAAAATTAAAAATTATCAAATCATCTTTACAGTCAATTAACAAACAATTAACATTAAAATGAAGTGATTTGCAGAAAGTTGCGAATGGGGAAAACTACACCAACTACAATGGAAATAATGACGACATTTCACTTAGGTTTGAGTCTTTTCTAAATATACAATGATTGTGGTGTATAATGACCAATAATGGCTACAATAAGATGAAGAGAAGGTTAATGGAACATTCAAGTAAAAATAGGTTAGCGTTAAGAGTAATTTGAATGTGCATTTCAATTTAGAATTAATAGTTTGACTTTACTTTTCTATGCAACATGCAACTTGAATGATGTGCGGTGAGGTTGGTCACGTTCGGACGTAATTTTTGAAATATTTTGAAATGTCTTGCACTGAGACATGCACCGCCAGCGATATTTGTAATATACACCTAATGCAATTAAAATTTAATTAACCATTCTGCCATGTAATGCAAAAGAAAAGAAAATATATTTTTTCTACTCTTCATGATTTTATCATAAATTATAACAAATACTGCGTAATAATAATTTAATTCTCGTTGTAGTATTAAATGAATTATCTATTGTTTCCTGCATTTTTTTCATTCAGTACAATTATCTACGTATAATGAATTAATACATATTAATTTATTCAATTGTTCTTGAATGTTCACATGTGGAATAAATATAAATAGCAGTGTCTGACATTGGATAAATAGAAATATTTCGAATTGTATCGCTTCATGCGTACGATATCGAATCTGACGCGAAATAATTTACGAAATGTACCAACTATTTGTGACGTTGCAGAAAAAAGTAACAGAAAATTCTTTGAATACTCAATTCGCACATCTCCATTAACTGAGCACATACATGACACTTCCATTCTAATATCTTATTTTAAAACCAAAAGAAAACTCTTGTCAATTGTAACTTTCACGTCAAACTTATTACTCCTCACGCTTTACACTAAGTACTTTGCACAACATTCAGCGGCTCAAACTACTTCTCTCTGATTATCTGTTTATCCGCTGCACACTCACTCTATACAGAAAACACGCGCAATTCACATTCACCCACACATTAATTTTAAGGATAATGTTTATGAATATATGCTAATTATTACCATACCCTTTTGCGCTAAGATAGCAACAATTTGTATGTGTACCTTTATTAATATACTTATTACTCAGTAAAAAAACTACTTCTCTCTGATCTGGATAAATAGAAATATTTCGAATTGTATCGCTTCATGCGTACGATTTCAAATCTGACGCAAAATAATTTACGAAATATATTTGTATCGTCCATGTGACTAACTTCTTAAAGCTCTATCAATGTTATCAAATATTCATAATTCTACATTAGTTTAATCTAAAGTAGAAGTGGCAGAAGATAAAAAAAGCGAACATAACGTTAACCCGATTCGACTAGACACCATGTCTTGGGTTTCAGTTCAGAGTCAGGTGTTTAGATGCTAAATTTATCACCAGAGGCAATTCTCTTAGTGTTTACGAGTTGTGTATTAGGCACACCTTTTAAATAATAAATTAAGGCAGCTTAAAGTGTTTGATGCAGCGATGGTTCGATTTTCTTTTGCAACGTTTTACATTTTAGAGGATTACGTGCATGAAATATCAATTGTCGATTATCTATTTGATGTATTATTTATTGTGATAAATACAGGCACACATGTTTGATTTATTTGGATTTATTTTGAGTTAGGTTAGGATATTTGGTTAACTGCTGTTTGAGCTCTACATGACACAGTAAAAAGAAAGAAATGAAGCTTAAGAGAAGAAAACAGATTAACAATGTGTTAATTATTTGTAGAAAATAGAATAGGTTTCCATAAAGCAAAATATACCTTGATATTGACTTTTAAATTCTTCAGCAAACTGATAAAAGTAATAATCAAGCATTCGATAAAGTAGATTAACGAAACAAGTCAGTTTTTACGCTTCAAAATTATCTTCACCAGCAAATACACTTTGTTCGATTCCACCTAAACATAAATATATTTCCTCTACAATGTTGGCATAATTAATATCCAACAAATTAAGAATTAAGTCTATCCAAACACTCACAGTATCTACCTGTTATTGTTCATTCTATCTCCTTAACATTCTTCTGCATTGTCTTAATATTCCATCCATCTTCCCTGCGTATAGCCATAGAGCTCAGTATTTCTAATCTTTTATTTATAATTTATCCTCAGCTCAGCGTGTAAGCACAAATTAATTTTCATTTAATTAACATTTATACGGCCCGGAATGAGAGATTAAGCCGCTCGAATGCATACAGTGGAAAGCATCTCAATGACACATTGTCATTGTTAGTAAGACTACAAATTAATTACTACAAATATAATAAATAAACACAAGGTGAATAAATATGATTTGTTGAATTGTGGGAAATTGCGCTTGATTCCTGTGCATTGCGCAATCTTATCAACAAGACAATTATGGTGATGGTCGATGATTCTATCTGCTTGCATTGTGAAACTTTTTGACTTAACTTGAATCGTTTTTTTTTTTGGTATTTCTCGACTTTTTCAGAAGCAGTGGATGTACAGTGTGATTGGAAGTTTGGTACACGAGTCACGTCACATCAGTAACATACGGAGGAAATAAATCAGACTTTTCACTCTGTGCGCATGGAAATTCTCATAAAGCAAGATGCGACGACACTGGCAGTAACCACTTCTTAATGGTAATATCTTGTGAGTATGCTTAGTTGGTTTACTCGAGTTGACCTATAGTATGCTCAGTTAGATGTCATAAATTTGAAATGAAGTCAAGAGTCATACTACTTACGAGTAATTTAACTTGAACTAATTGACTAACTGTTGCTAACTTGTTGCTAACACACATATCAGAGAAGTGAACGAATGTTGTTTACTTTGTTATAATTTTCTTGTGCTTGAAGTAATTGTACTTGATTAGCTGATCCTAAGTACAAATTATAATCCATTAATCAAATTGGTTACAATAAAGTTAATTTCTCCACTTAATAAACATCTAAATGGAGTCGTTGCAACCTGCACGATTTTCAGTAGTGCACTGATGATGAAAATCATTGCTCATCCATCAAGTCCTTGTTCCAGTTCTGATGCGCTGATGCCTTGCAATGTGCATGCTTCCCTTTTAGAATTGCAGCTCGTGAGTTATCGCAATAAGTAATAAATGAGACATTACAAGACATCTTCAGTTCGCAAAAGCACATCGAGTCCAGCGAACGTGACTCAAATTTCGGATCCTGCTTATCTCACATTGCAACCACTTGCATTAGTAGTCATGCAATGCTGACTTGTGACAAAATCCATCCTTTTCTTGGTTGTTAATAAAATTACTGTCTGTGCTATTTACATTTCCTTTGCTTAAGTTTCTAGCATAATTTTCGCTTACTTTCTACACCATAACATGTTAGTGACGCATTGAAACTTTATGATTGGGAATAACTAATTTTGATTTGAAATTTAATAACATTCGTCAAAGAAAATATTGCTATGAAGACTATTTAACGTACTTATTACTTAATTTGGTTGGTAGATTTGTGTACAAATGGGGAAAATGTCGACATTATACATACATACCTCATACATACCTATGGGTTTGAATAATATGTCTGTTGCAAATTGCAAATTACTAATTGTTCGTGCACCGTGTTGTCATAAAATTATCATCAGTATAATCAACAGTGACCGGTAGTTTAAAGTAGTGATGTCGCGTGTGATTAGATTTCATGTAAAAATTGATAAAACTAGATAATGAACCCAACTAGATTTGATGATAAGTTTATAATTTAAATGCAATTGAATAATAATTCTTATTTGCCAAGATTTTGCATAGTTAGTTGATGGATAATTAATGTCGTTAATTCTGAATTACTACGATTTAATTAGTTGGAAAATACGCGAGGTTGTGCAATATGCCGCAATCGAATTTTACAGTATAATACAGTTAATACTCAGCCACCGAAGAAACAAATCTTTTGTAAGTTACTCTCTTCAAAAAGAATTCCATATATTATCATGTTCCATTGGAATCAATTTCAACGAATCATCTAGAATCACAACACAAATCAACTCAAAAGAAAAAAATCAATATAACCTTAAAATGTCTCTGCTTTCTTTCAACTAACTGAATCCACCAGATAACAACTAAGACTACACAACAGATACATTAGCGTCGAATGTCATTTAGATCCAATCGAAAAATGTGATCTTGAAATGTACCGATAATTAAATTACAAATATTAAAATCTCAATGTGAAAGTAAAGTGAAGACACATTCATTTATATTAACAGCCCAATGTTACTCCAAGGAAGTCCAATTGGATCTCTACGATTACTCCACAGTTGATCCACAGGTCGTAATTTGAAATCAATTTCGGAGTCATCTAGGAATTATATTGAATCTTTTTAGATTGGAGTTTTGTAGTAAAATTGAACTTTGTTACCAGTGCTATGAAGTTACAGTATGCTTGAGAAAGTAAAATATTGATTGAGATCCAATACGTCTGAATGAATTAATTACAATTATAGAAGATCAAGACAAATTAATATCCTCATACTGACAATAATAAGTTCATTGCAGTATTGTACAATCCATGGCAATATAAATCTTGTTCTGTGTCTTTCATACCATCACTTTTCCTACGCTAGATTGCATACCGTGATTTTCTCGGCTCAATAAATTATTGCCAATTAACATGGATTATGCAAGGAAACTAATAATATTTGTATACCTGAATAATTAAACAACTCCCCAATGCGAGTAAATTAAACTGCATTGATTGGTTTCTAACAATTTAAAGCATTTCATACATGTCAATGAAGCAATCTGCATCAAGCACGCCAACATTGTAAAGTAATGCCACTTTAATGATCTGTGTCTATGCTATGTGATCAAGTCGCATTTACAATTCACATACAGCATAGTCAACAACCCGCAATTAATTATGACATAAAAAGCGTTAAGTACATTAAACCCAATCTGGAGCAACGCAGTCCAAACTGATATAAGTAGAATAACAAGCACAGCAAGTAAATGTAGTTAGAGTAGTTTATAAAGCTGGTATTATTTTTAAGGCATATAGTTATGTCTTAAAAATGTATAAATGTCACTTCATGCTTCATGTGTAAATTATATATTTAAATGAGTTTAATTATTTCAGACTGGATTTGTTCAAATGTTACGCATAGTTTGCTTGCAAGTAACTTGTGTTAATATGATTTAAGATTTGTTTGCATCGGAATTGAATCACATGCTGCGACTGATTTGTAGCATTTTGTGCTGTACTGTACATTCAACATAGCGACCCATAGCCGGAGGCGGGCATGACACCACGCGGAGGCAAGAGGCTGATCCTAAATTTTAAATGTAAATTGAACGTATCAACGAAAAAGTGAGTACGGCCAGCTGAGATGCTAATCGAAACGGTTGGAGGGCGATGGCGAAAGATTGTAATTAGTAGTTGACCTGTCACATAGCTTGGAGTTGTGGAGTTGGTAGTGATTGCAATTTGTTTAAAATACTTTAATGTAAGTACTGTAAGTTAATAATTATTTATTTGGTGAGTAGGTGTGGAATTTGATTAACTACTTATATTTCTTTCTATTTCATTCAAATGATAAAACTTCCTTTAAGTTGATAAAGTTGACGTCAAATTGATTTCTTCACATTTTTATATTAATTTAGAACAAAAGTCAAACTTTGACTTTTTGATTTTGATTTTTAAAAAAATGTAGACTTAAAATATCTGTCACTTCCTACATTTGAAATAAATTCCTAATTTGTAGTCAAGGCTTATTTATTTTGCAATAGTTGCAAATGTAATTATTTGTTATTGTTTACGAATCGCAGCTTCACCGCGCATCTTCAAGTCTTCGGATGCGACCGTCTGCGTCGTGTCTACCGCATGGCTCGTGCACACTCATCCACGTTTGCCTACTACGCGCGTGCGAATCACTGAATGAAGCTGTGTAGCATTGCCACATTCGCGCATCCTCAACTCCTTAACCATCTCAGTCGTCAGTCGTCTCAGCTGATGCGCGAGACTGCTGCACCTGCAGCCGCGGCAACAGGCGCTTACCGTTGCCGGCCATAGCGCGACCATCGTCCCTCCAGCTCTCCTACCGGTACCAAAGAGTGAAAGTCTTAGCCGACGGTTCCAACAGCAGCCGCAGCTTGCACTCCGACGCCGCGACTCTTGCAGGGCGGTAAAGTGCGCTCTCCATAACACACGACGCGAGCGTCTTAAGACACGTGCCATTCCTGGATTTTTCAAACATACTCTTCTTACATTTCAATAACAACAAGAAAGGGGACTCTAATTTAGAAACAAGACCATAAAGCCATCTGTGTATGAATCGTATCAAAAGTGACTGTTTAGTTTAGAACTATTGCTGAATTAAAAGCAGTGTTTTCTCTTTCTGGAAAGTAATTTAATTTATTTAAGATTGAGCCATGAGAGGTGCCATTGGGTACCTACTCGTGGCATTGTGCCTCTCGCACGTGCTTGCCACCAGACAATCCCAACGTCTCCCTAGGACTAGTGCTGGGCAATTGGCAGCAGCTGCTGCCGCGCAGAATAAAACCTCAGCCCAGTTGAGAAGCACTAGGACAATTTCCTCCACTATTGGACCACCACCAGGCAGAGGATCGAGCAGTCGAACAAGGTATTTAATAAATGCATATTATTGAATGATGATATCCTCATCAATCATTGAAATTAAGCCAAAAATCACAACACTGTAATGAAAATCACGATGCATAAATCAAGAAAAATAAGGGCTAACTGCAGAAAAGTGGAGAAAATTGAGTAATTGCAAAACGTGCTCGCACGAAGTCGCCTGGGTTTTGATCACAAATCATTATCTGGTAATGAGAGTACCAAGTATGAAGCAGATGATGCAAATTTACAAGCTTGAATCGTGTCAAGGAGTTTGCAAAAATTTGAATAAGAAATCGGAATTACATCCTTCCAACAAATTTGTAATGAAACCATATCATTTTCATTCTAAAAATATAGAAAATGCACCAAACATTTAATTATCCAATCTTGTTTTCCTATTTACACCTGATGAATTTCCACTTTATTTCTTATTTACTTGCATTGTACAGTACACGCATTGCGATCACAACAGTGCAAGTCAGATTCTAATAAATGTTAATTAAGCACAGTCTGCAGAGACCTAGCACAAAATGAGCGTGTTGAAACTGAAGTCGACTTCTATTTAAATTGAAATAGTATAAGATTAAAATGTCCTAGTCAAGTTACCAACAGACAATATTGAAAGTTTCCTTTCATCTTGCATTCTTCACAATGTTTAGAAAATTACTATAAAAGTTTGTGGCGGTTAATATTTAATTACACTCTCAGATTGTTTTATCTCTCAAAGTAATTTGCAAACACCTGTGAGGCATGCCGATGTTCAAATACAAACGAATTTTATGACTTGTCTCAGAAAAAAACATCCAAAGAAAAATTGCATTAAGCAATATTTTGATGTCAGTAACAAGTTTTTTCTAAAGCGAAATTTGATGTTTTTTCTTCTGCTATAGTGGAAACAATGCTTGAATATAACTTAAGTCAAATGTATGTTGATCCACTTGAAAATATGCTCTGGTACTGAAAATAAATGCAAAAAAGTAAAATATTATGTAATTTAAAACATATTTTATTAATTATTTTCTCATCTTTGGTATGATGTCACATTTATCTACTGAAACTGTTTGAAAATAATCAATTTCTAGCAAAATTGAACGAATTGATTTGAAAATACACAAATTGTACAAATTATATGTCAATAATACGAAACACTAATTCTTTTTTCTTCACTAAAACAGATTGCAATGTAAGTAATTTGTTTTTCCATCTAGAGAAAATAAAATGCCATAGGAAACATTTAACTATATACAGCCTTAAGTCATATTCCAAACATACACTAACTAGTTTTCTCGAATATTTATGTTCGTTATTAAAAATGAGAAATTGATTATTCTAACTAAGTTTCCTTTCATCTCGACCCTCACGCTCGAGAAACTGAGTGAAATGTGGCATGTTGCAACATGATTACAGCAGCCGCCAATGCGTGTGCATTTAGCACTTCTTTGCGATTACAGAACGTGCAATAATAACAACGAATAAAAATCGTGTAATCTCATCGCGGTATGATAGCATATCAAATATTAATTTGAGCACTGCACGCACCTGATTTACGCATTTATTACGCACGCTTGACAAGTCTATATCGCGTCATATGAAAATGTATACATTGTAACTGAACATGGACAACATCACCACATAGAATATCGAATAGAATATAGAATAGTCGCAAATGTTGAGCGCAGCCACATTGCAAAACCGTGAGTTTATTGCGCGTTCCGAGATCTAAATTTTACTAGAAAGTTGTTTGATTTAGAGTGCAGTTCGTTTAGTTATTCTGTCCTGGTCTATTCTAACTAGAGCTATCTATACATATTGGATTGATGCATAAATAAATCGGAAATTGTTTTTTTCCGCAAATAATGAAACATGCAACATGAATTTCAATTTGCGTACTAATTTGATGACGGTTTGCAAGTAGATGCATTTCAAATAATCATTGTTATACACTGTAGGTTTGCTTAGTAAAAGATCAACATCATATCTGAATAGGTACCACTTGTTTATTCAATTTGTTTACTACCATTGTTTGGGTTGACATTATAAACAGCATTCTCAATAAAAATAGGATTTTTCATTTAGGGTAATTACATTTTCTCTGGAATTAAAAAATAAATAATCAGGAACACTGAGAAAGTTTCCGCGTTGATATGGTTACTTAAATGGACCCTGGGTTATATGAATTTTTAAAGCAAAACATTGAAGCCTTTGTAATATTTTTAATATGATACATGTAGACTTTAGGTCAAACTTGATCACTAGTTAAGTTAATTTTGTATTCACTGCAGATTATATTATAAAGTCAAAATGAAGAATGAATTGGTTAGATAATAATTCAACATGAATTTCATCAAATGTGTTGCTCTTGTAATATCTCTGATTGATATTCTTATTTCGGGGAATAAATTTACATGTATTATGCGTAATTCCACAGCATTTTCTGAAATAGATATTCTAGAGCTTCTATGGTTTGTTGAGCAAGAATCTAGTTTAAGAACAAATAAATATTCTATCGACGTAGTAGTCACAAATAGGCACTAATTTATTGTGTGTGTGTTATGATACTAAACATCTTTGGTATTAAAAAAAATAAATTATTAACTTGGGTCACCAAAGGATTACATCAAAAAATCACTCGAATATGCATTATCTGAAAACATAAGCAAATTTGCAACACAACTTTCATTGTTTTTAGTATTAATTCTCATTTGCACAAAGAAATAAATATTACATTGTACTACAATGTATATAATTACATAACAAACATGAAAATATTGCTTATAAAATTTGGGATTTTTACATCAATAAACTATGCATTTCTAATCAAACAGCTAAGATATTTTTTTACCTGCCACTTATGCAAATATTCATTAAAAAATTTTAATTAAATTCCATTGATCTAAATGACTATAGATTATATTTGCTATCATTGGCCCACACTTTGTAATTATATGCTATAGAGTGTGCGTGCCAAATTGTTGTAACACAATTTCAACCAACGAAAACGAATGTTTTTTTGCAGAAACCTACATGTAGCAACAAAGTTTATCGTTGAGCAATTAAAGATATATATTTTTTAATTAAATATATTTCCAAAAAAATATATTTTTTAATTGGTAGCATAAAAAATTAACAAAAATGCTAATACTAATTAAGAGCGGTGCAAATTTATGAAGAAAATGCATAGAATTAAGGAATTATACTGAGAGGTCAACAATAAATGGTTGCTATTTTACGGTTAGTTAGAGATTAGAGATTATTTTATTAAATGTGCGAAAGTATAGCAAAGCAACGAATTGAACCGAGAGTTTTTGAAGTTAACGTTGAAATTGAGTTTAACTTCGTACAGGTTGCGATGGTTTTGTAATTATTAATGAAATTTAGATAAGGTTTTGTTACACTTACAGACCTAGGTATTTTGTTTAAAGAATTAGCCATGGAAGCAATTGTAGAAGTAGGATCGGAATGTACTTTTACTTTTTTTTCTAATAAAACGCGTTTGCTTTCCTTTCGCTTAGCAACAAAGTTCTCTAGATTTTGCAGCGCTTTAATTGTATTTGATACATTTCCTCAGGCTTTTAAACGCACCAGTACATTGAAAAATCAAATTTCAGGTTTATATCTTTTAAAACTTCCGACATTAGCTGAATAAATTTTTGTAGCTAGTTAGTTATGCTATTATTGGATGGAACTAAATAGACAAAATTAATTGCATCAAATACTAAATCAATACATAAATATCTAAGATGTTTTATTTATAATTTTGAAAGCAATATAACTGAAACGTCTAGCACTTATGGCATAAAAATGAGCAAAGATTGGAAACCATTTGAATGTAAATGATGCATGATCGTGATGATAAACAGTCACAATCTAAACACCCGCAAGTGAAATGCGAATCTGATTTAAAGATTCAGTTGAGATTCGAGATTCGCACATCTTTGATGCGAAAATTATTTAATCACGACTGTAAGACGGATTCAGCGTTTGGCTACCTGTTGGTAATGCGCACACCATTTGCACAATTTACATGCTCTACACGTGATATAAACGTGTAATTTTTTGATAGTCTTCACATCGTATGAGCCCCAAACATTAGAATGGCATCAGTTAATTTCACCTTTCCTTTCATACTTTGTAGAGTGTAGATATATGAATGCAAACGGAACACATTCGATTAAATTCAAATGTTTGGTGAGCGTTACTGAGCGTTTCAGCTAAGTAGCATTTGTATTATAATGTCAGACCCCTTCGCTTTGCAAGCAGTTGTCGTGTGTTGCAATTAAACATTTCCTTTAATTGTACTGTACGTCAGTACATCCAGCGATCACAGATGCGTTTAACTAGCGTCAGGAGGATGTAAAGAAGTCTTTTATTGCATGTAAAATTTATAACTGCGAACAAAGCAATGCGTTATAGACAAGAATTAAATTGTTGATTTATCACCATGTCGTAAGGATATTCTCTTATTTATTAACGTGGAACATATTGGTGTCATTGCACAATAAAACTAGTGCTTCCTAGTTTTCTATTCGAGTATTTTATTTAAATACTTCAATTGTAATAGGGAATCCTACCTAATGGATAGCTGTGCGTGTTTGCTGTTCACACTTGGTGCGCAATTGATGCACAATAAGCGCACCAAGTCGATATTCTAATCTTTAATTATAAATATTAATGAGGTCTGAATAATACGAGTGAATGTACATTGGAATACAACTACATTGAGACGTAATCGTATTCATCCAATAAGTTATTTTAAGCAGGAAGGATAATGCATGAGAATATCAAGAAGATTAAGGTGAAATACGCGTAATTAGCATTAGATGTAATTTATTATTTTTCTTTGGTACCTGATGAGTAAATACGGAAAGAAAATGCGCTTGCACGTCGGAAATAATGAATGAGTAAGCATCGCGTGTTGGATGAAATTGGTAAATGTATGAGGCTGATGTAATTAGAATTAATTAATTATAGGAAGTGTCTGTCTATTAGAAGTATAAGTTTTCAATGTGATATTGTTTGTGAAGGCGTTAAATTTTTTGGTTTAGAATTTGGAAAATTATTTCATATTTACACTTGGTCATAAGTTACTTCATTGAATTAGACTCAAGTTGACTTAATTAAAGGTTGCATGGATAGTAAACTAGTCTTCAAAATTTAAGTCTTACATCTAGGGAATACCGATGTGTGTTTTGTGAAAAATGAAAATTTGACAAGGATGGAAATACCTTGACAAGTATCAAACTTGAAGTAAATCATAAAAATTACTATAAAAGTATTACTTTTAGTAGTAGTACTTTTAAAATGCAGAAATATTTCTCTAAAATTTAGGAAACTACCTAAGTGGAGTATTTATCTATCACTCCTGTCAGTTCCTATGACAATTTATTAATATAAAATATCAAGTTGTGTTAAAGCTTAAAAAAAAACTCTGTTTAAAAATGAAACTGAAAGCAGCAGATAATAAAAAAGATTAATTCCTGCTCGACGTTGACATATTAACACGTCATTCACGCATCTCAAGATTACAGAAAGCATTTCCCCGCTCAATTTCGCCGCGTGCATGAAGCATATAATAAGCGATAAATCTGCGCAATTTTTCACACTTGCCGCCGCCGCAAAAAAGTGAAATGTGACCCGACCTTTCTTCCCTTCGCCACACGCACGCTGGCGATATCATTTTCAGTCAGCTCACAATTCGTATCCCATGTTTCTCATTATTTAAAATAAATTATCTGACGCGGTGTGCTCGTCATCGCGCGCTCGCGATTGTGTCTTTCGCCTCATTTCGATTATTAATGTACTCCACGGTGACTGCCCGGCTGGGCCAACTTCCGAAAGCCGCGTTGACGTCTAAAAGGAAAAGCGGCGGCGTGTCCGAAAACGACGACCACCAAGTTTGGACCAAACGATGCACCTTTCAATACAAGCCGTGCGGGGCAAAGAAGAAAGAGTGGCTGGTTTCGAAATGCAATGTACATTTTTACACTTTGACAGTGGCTGCCAATATAGACTTATATAATGCCAATGTTAATTTTAATAGTGGAGGAAACCTACGAAGATATTAAATTGCAATAAAGGCAATTTCAGGTTAAAGCAAATTTTACACAGCTATTGAGAAAGTAATTAACATAGAACTATTTCTTCATATTGGCATTTCGTCTTCGCACGTTTTCAAATCGTAAAAGTAGAAATAAACATAAGTCACTTTGCCAAATTGCTATAACAGTATGGAATGAACAAGAAATAATTTAGTTAGCGTTTATTGCAATATCACTCTAGAGAGCATGCAAACGAGATGTAATTATGGACTCTAATATTTCATCATCTGTCTTAAATGAAATAGTTTAGTTTCACCATTTACTCATCAAATTCAACGTCGAATGAAAAGTCAATACGAATTTGGCAATAGAAGGTTCACAAGTGTAAGTTACCGATTTTGTTGACATATATCCTCAGGGACTTTTACATTAATTAAACAAAGCGAATTGCAAACATTTTAAATTATTTAAC